>VFFE01009051.1:1628261-1672843 GCA_008921705.1 Burhinus oedicnemus
GCGCTCCCCCCCCCCCGCCCGGGCGGAGGCGGCGCTCCCCGCGCTGTACTGCTCCCGCCGCGCCTCGCCCCGCTACTCCATCCTCCCCCCGGTGGTTTGAGGGCTCGGGAGCTCCTGCCTCCCTCCCCCGGGGGTGTGGCACGGCGGAGCGGTCCCGCAGCCCCGCGCAGGCGCCATCCCCGCCGGCTCCGCGGGGGCCGGGCACGCCGGGACCTGTAGTCCTGGGGAGGCCCCCGCAACCGCGCAGCGTCCTCCGCAGGAGGGTCGGTGGAGAGGCCGCCCCGGGAAGGGCGGCGGACGCGGGAAGGCGGCGGGGAGGAGGGGGGGGGAGGCCGCGGAGCGATGCGCGGAGCGGTGCGCGGAGCAGCCCTGGTACCGGGCGCCACCCCGCGGCGGCGGCCGCGGGCCGGGCCGGGGCCCCCGGGGCTGGAGGCAGGGGCTTCTCGACTTTCTGGAGATCTTAAAAGTCTCCCGGGGAAGTAAGCCGGGGGAATCGCATCTGCTCTGCCACACCGTTATTTTATTTTTTATCCTGATAAGCACTTGCGTGAGACATCAGCCACTTGTGGAAAGCTTGTGAATTTTAAGCGCTGGATTCCAACAAAAGTTCTCTTCTGGCTATATAGGAGAGATGCTCATGTCAGCGTGATTCTGATTTTCCTGGCACAAGGGTAGATCGATTCAGCAGGTCAAGCAAAGAGGAATAAAACCGACCCATTACTCTCACTAACACTCTTCCCCCATCTGTATTTGCATTGATTAAATCCACGCGAAGCAAATCAAATTAACATGCACCTTCTTCTAAGCAGAGCATAGATGCTACTTTTTTCTTTTTTCTTCTTTTTCCTTCTTTTTCTGCTGTAACAATCGTATTTCTTTCTACAGCCAGGTAGAAATGACGTGCGATAGCACGACTTGCAGACTGCCTGGAACACATTTTCTGAACGTAGGAAAGAAATGAGAAATGCATTTGAAGAAGAATACCTTGGGCATAGAATAAAATGGCTATAATAAATGCCTTTTGTACCTGATTAAGCGTCAAGGGTTAGAACTTTGAAAGTTATTGTGCGTAGCAGGTGGCACTGCTATGTACAATCTTCCACATCCTCTCTCCTATAGCTTCAGAAAATGTTCAGCCTCCGGAAGCCATGCCGTGTTGCGGCTACTTTCTTTGTAATGCCAAATTCTATATAGCAGCAGTTGTGTTTGTAAGTACCGGAAGATTTTTCTCTGATTAAATAATTCTTAAGGGAAAAATTGCTTCCTGGAAACCAGAGCCTTAGCATAGAGATGAGGTTCCTAAGCGGTGTCTGCTCTGCTTGTTGTTTGACCACTTCTATGCAAGGACCGATGCTTTTTTGTAAACACAGCAAATTATGCTCAGGTTTTAAGTGCATTTCACATCTCTGCCCAGCCTCCACTAACAGTCATCACAAGGACAACACCAGCATCAGGAGGACATGGCTGATGTTGGAAGACACAGTTATGCCTTTTTTTACATACAACATTTTTAATGCTACAAGCAACCCCTCTCTCCAAAGGAAAAAGGAACATACATGTCCGAGTCCCCATTTTGTGAATCGGCACCCGCTGCAGCAGCAAGTTCAACTTCTGCTGACAGCATTGGGGTATCAGTGTGCTTCCCACATCCCAGGGTCAGGCTGTTCAGTGGGGAGGGATTTACCTTCATGGGGGACTCCCCAGGGAGCACTGATCGTGTTTGGTGTCTAACTTTTATACAGGTGCCCAAACGAAGAGGGCAGATCTTGAAGGTCTTAACTTTGAAACCAGCACGTGAACCTGAGGGGTCTCCTGCTCCTCTTTTATCTAGTATCTATATGTACCTCTGTATACTCAAGTGGTAGGCACACAGAGTCACCTGCAGTGTCCCCCCGTGGGACTGCAGCATGCCGATGTTGTCCTGTATACTTTGCAAACATTTATTTAATTCTTGAAAGGGTAAATAGATTTATCAAAAGAGTTACAACAGATCTATACAGTGTTCAGAAATCCCATGGAGCTACCTAGTGTTCATGAACGGCGCAGCTCTGAAGCACTTCACGTTCCTGGCAACCAAAGGCAGGGTTACACAGTCCCTTCAGAAAGAGGGGCAGCAATCGAGCAGTGTTGTGCTGCTGCCAGAGCGGTTATTTCAACTAAGCTGGATGACTTTGCACTGAAGTGGACCAGGAGCAGTCACGTAACTTAAATGTGGCTGAGCACAGGGAATGGAAAGCTGAGCTCTGCTACCAGACTGCTGAGACTCTGCAATAACCTGTTTGTCTTAGTTACACATCTACATGGAGAGCAGCAATTCTGACTTCGTGTTTATCAGTAAGAACAATGGAGTGGGTTTTCTTAATGATTCTTGCAGTATTTAACAAAATAAAACTTGTTTCCAATAAATCTGAGTCAACGTGGCGCACTAGGGCATGGAAGGAGGTGTGTTCACTAGCACAATGCCCAACTGGGAAAAACAAAACCAAGACAGTGTTCACTGCATCTCTCTACTACAGTTTTTTAAGCCTGAATACATGACATGGGTCTGCTTCAGCATGGGCTTCGTATGGATGTCCCCTTCCATGGATGTTGCTCCCCCATGGATTGCCAGAGCAAGTGCCACTGCACAGACCTACTTGCCTTAAAGTCCATCAGCTGGCCTTAGCAAAACCCACTGCAGCATTTGCAGTCTTACCTCACGGCTTCTTCATAGCTGTCACTATCTTCATTTTTGCGTCACCTGGAACATCTGGTTCACAAAAACAACAACAACAAAAATACTAGGAAGAGGTAGATTTATTTATATCCATTTCCTCTTGTGACAAACACAGTCTTTTAATTTCAAGGTATGTCCACACCTGATTTAATGGAGCAGTTAGGCTCTCTGTGAGGGAGGGAGAAAAAAACAGGAGACCTGTGAGCCTGTTCCACTGCTTATCTAATTCTAGTCACTGTTGTAAACTCTGGTGCTGAAATACTTAAGCCCGGACTCAAAGACAGGGTGGCAGGGAAAGAACACAGGTCTTTTTTGCTGGCCTAAAGATCCTGATTCAGTGCGTGCTGGGAGAAAAGGGAAAATTTAATCTGAATCATATGCAGAAGCAACCAATTTTGGAAGGAAAAAAAAAAAAAGAGGCTAGCAAAAAACAGTTAAACTCTGAAAAATGTGCTTTCTAAGGTGCTTAATGTGTTTGGTTGTTCTGCTTTTAAATACAACATCTTCATCCGAAGTCATTCAGGAAAGGCTCAGAAAAAAAACCTTTTTTGAGTGCTGAACATCAGGATAAAGCAGGGCTGGCAGCCATCTTTCCTTTATGGGAAAAGCGAGGTTTGTAAATGAAACGCCAACACCGTGTGAGACCCAAATGCATCAGTGTAATAAGAATAGGAAAGCAGCACGGCAGAGTGTGATATTCTGAGCCGCTCGGAGGGATGAGTCATCGGCAGGGTGGGCTCACGCAGCTCCAGCCAGAAACACAGCAGCAACACACCCAGTTTTATCCTGCCACCAGAGAAAAACCACTTCGCTTCAGCACAGCCTGCTTGAAATGTCAGGATAAGACCCCCCAGCGAACCAGATGTCAAAAAGGCTTTTGCCTATACTTATCAATTGGGAACATACCCTAACAGCAGCTATCTCCTAAATCCGTGTTATAATACGCAATTAAGGCAGTAAAGCCTGTTAACAATTAGCTCTGAGCTGGATTGTGTTTGGAATTGCTTCGGAAACTTATTTCTACAAACGGGCACATTCTTTCACCTCCTGCTGAGATTTGGTATCAGCAGGTGGGAGCACACAGGCCTGTGAGAAAGCATTTGCAGGCTGCTGTAACCTTTCACAGAGCCCCTTTGCGTAAGGACAGAGGCTGCCATCTACCAACAGCCATGGGGTGATGCATCATGTTGCCTAAACGGAACTTTTTGCTTTGGTTTAGATAAAAATGTTTGTGCCTCTGTTGTTTCTTTCCATTTCCAACCCTTTTTTTTTTTCTTTTTTTCCCCTTCCAGTTATCTATTTCCTCAAGGTAGAGGACAAATGATTGTTACAGCGTTTGAGCACATGGAACAAAATAACCTTCTAGGAGATGAGCAGATTTTATTTTTTAAATAAGCAGACGTACACATCCCATACTGTGCACAGAATCCGCCATTCAGTGACCCATGGCAGCAGATCTGATTTGGGATTTGCTTACCCCTTTCATCAAGTTTAGAGAGAACCCGCTACTTTTTCACTATTTTGTGGTGTTAATGATGATCTTTCAAAGAGCTCTGTAAAAACTAACTCTCACAAAACACTACGGTAACAACACACAAGCATTATCTAGCACTCAGATCATCAACAGATCTAAAAGTTTTTCACCAGAAAGGCATATTTAATTGTTCCCAGGCAGGAAAAAAGAGGTACAAAGTGAGAGCAGGCAGATAAGCATCCTAACCAAAAATAAAATTTACATCTCCCATTATCCATTCAACTGCCTTATCCACTGCTCTGCACCTTGTAACGATAAAAACTTCTCCCTAAAGCCTGCTGAAATCCCTGGGAAGTCTTTCACCAACTTCAGAGGTGTCAACTTGAATCAGCCTTAAAGACTCTAATCCCTCACATGCAAACATACCTGTGCACTGCTGAGCTCCTGCTGCACCAGTACGAACCAGCAGTCCCTCACTGCAGAATGAGATATGAGACTGGGCCTTGTCCAGCCAGGCAAAGCAGAGAACCAGTAAGATTTGGAAAAAGATGCACATATGGTACCACTTGGTAGGTTTATTTTGAATTTTGGATGGCAAGGAAAACCAGGTTTAGCAGCTGCTCTGGCCTGTGCCAGAGCCAGAGGAAAAGAAAAAAGGAAACCAAAAAGAGGGGGGAAAAAAAAAAAGGAACAACTCTTTTACCAGGTGCACTTTAGCAGTGACAAGGTCCATCTTCAAATTGTAGGGATGCCCAGTAAAAAGCAAAAGGGAAAATAACCCCCCTGTTAAATGGCAGTAGTTCAAGCTCTTGCCCAGAAGTCTGAGAAGCTGAATTATGCTGCCTTCATAACAAAGCATGAGCAATATTTCCCCACCTGCAAGCCAAGTGTTTAAACAAAGCGTTTTAAACAAATATAACTTTCCGGGGAGGGGGGAAGGACATCGTTTTAGAATACATCAACTTAGAAGTTGTGAATAATCATCTGTGGGTGAGACAACCATCCTCAGGAAATCCTAGTAATGGCCCATTTTTTGCTGCCACAATACAGCTCCCACAGCTGAGGGAAAGGAACCGCTGCTGTGGCCCAGCCGTCCCCAGGCACGCAGTTTGCTGCCCAGCCGCGGGGAGCTCGGATGGGCAAGCACCTCTCTCCATTCGAGGGGCTGTGCCAGGCCGGCAGACCTGAATGCAGACGTGCCATCCTGCACCGCTGTTCAGGGAATCGGCCCAGGTAACGGCTGATGTTTCTTTGCTGCTCTTCACCAACAGTCACTGCTCTGCAGGGCTCAGCTCGCTCTCACTGCTCCACTGGCAGCTCTCAGCAGTGGCACGAAGACCTCCCAAACCTCTACTGCAGACGTGTCTCTCAACAATCACTCCTTCCCTCTCCATCTCCCAGGGCTGCAGGCTACAGGACAGCTCACCCACACTGTATCTGACATATCTTCTAACATACAAATAGTTAACTCGCTTCCACTTTTAGGCTTTGAGGGGTTTTTAAGCAAGAATACCCCTAACTTTCAGGTAACAGACATGCAAATAAGCTGAGTAGCTCAGCCAGCCGGCCCTCCTCGCTCAGCCAGTGACCTTCCCAGCAGAGTCCCTGTCCAGCTGGCACTTTCAAGCAGCCCTGGTTCATCAGCAAGAGTCAAAACTCAACTTCTCTCTCCCACACCTTCAGGACTCCCGTAACGAAGTACTAATGAGAAGCAAGGGGTACATAAGGTTCCTTAACTCCAAATCTGCTAGGTCAGTGACCAAGCACTGCACTTGCACACATGCTCAAATGCACATGCAGAGCTTGTTAGAAGGTGTTATGCCTGATGGGAACAGCTTCCAAAGCAATAGCGATGTCTTTTTGAATTCAAGGAAATTAGGAGATGCAGGAAGCAGTCAGTCTACTATGCTGGTGGACCCCGTACTGGGGTATCCGTTTCCTTTAGTGTCTATGTTTTCTTCCCCTCATCTCACAGTGGCTATAGGAACAGTTTGCCTCTGCATCCTTGTGCAGGACACTTCCATCTTCATCGCCTCCTTTTGGGCACCTCCATCTTCATCACAAGCCCAGCCAGCCGCCCAGTATCTCTGGCACATATGAGTATGTAACGTTATTCTGGCAGCTCTGCTGGGCACTACAGCAGAGCCACATTTCCAGCTGTCATTGGCTACATCAGGATCAATAAATTCAGGAGTGACACAGAAAGGAATTGGCGAGTGAAACTGGTGATGATGTTAAATGCTCTGATAGGTCTCAGCGTGCTTTTGGACAACACCAACCAACACTATCCCAAACAGTTTCGGGGCATTTTAGAGAGCTAATTACCAGCTAATGACCAACCCTAACAGACAGTTGCACACAACCTCACTCTTTTGCAGGCTCAGAGAGTTTACTATTACCGAGGTCACCAGACCATTCCAGCCGGATCAGTACTAGGAATAAGTTTGCTAATTTGTTCAGAAGTATAGATGCAGTATCCATTGAGCTCATCCCAGGGACCTAGGATGTAGCTGACAGTGCTCTGGGTGCCTTTGGCTTTGGCCCCAGATGCTGATGGCTGAGCTGATCCTGCCAATGGAGCCAGACTTCTCTCTGGTTCACAAGGTGGAATCTCCCCTTCGTAAAAGGCTGTGAATATTTATAGATATATTAAAACAGAAATTACCAAAACCCAGAAGTGAAACTGGGTTCAACTCAATTTGACTACTTAGACGAAGAAACACACAAAAAGAAGCTAAAAAAAGAAAAATGGACTTTTAGAAAGTGATTGATGTTCAGTACTCTGGGTTATGCACGCTGCTTGTACTGCTTCAAAGCACGTGGCCTAAAACAGGGCGAGCGGCTGACGGCTTCTTGGTGAAGGTGATCTCTGTTGCTGCCACCATCAGGTATTTAACAAAAATAGCTTGAGAAAACCTCGTACTGCTTGACTGACTGTTAAAGTAGCTCCTTTAGCTTGAGTTGTGGGGGCTTGGGCTTCAACAGTAGACTCTCTGAAACCCCCAGCTTCAGGGAAATAGGTTTGTATGTATCAGGTGTCATAGAATCATAGGATAGTTTGGGTTGGAAGGGACCTTTAAAGGCCATCTAGTCCAACCTCCCCTGCAATGAGCAGGGACATCTTCAACTAGATCAGGTTGCTCAGAGCCCCATCCAACCTGATCTTGAATGTTTCCAGGGATGGGGCATCAATCACCTCTCTGGGCAACCTGGGCCGGTGTTTCACCACCCTCAGTGTAAAAAGTTTCTCCCTTATATCTAGTCTAAATCTTCCCTCTTTTAGTTTAAAGCCATTACCCCTTGTCCTATTGCAACAGGCCCTGCTAAAAAGTTTGTCCCCGTCTTTCCTGTAGGCCCCCTTTAAGTACTGAAAGGCTTCAATAAGGTCTCCCCAGAGCCTTCTCTGCTCCAAGCTGAACAACCCCAACTCTCTCAGTCTGTCTTCATAAGAAAGGTACTCCAGCCTCTGATCATCTTCATGGCTCTCCTCTGGACCCGCTCCAACAAGTTCATGTCTTTTTTACGTTGGGGACCCCAGAGCTGAACACAGTACTCCAGGTGAGGTCTCACGAGGGCAGAGTAGAGGGGCAGAATCACCTCCCTTGACCTGCTGGCCATGCTTCTTTTGATGCAGCCCAGGATACAGTTGGCTTCCCGGGCTGCAACTGCACCTTGCCGGCTCATCTCCAGCTTTTCATCTACCAGTACCCCCAAATCCTTCTTGGCAGGCCTGCTCTCAATCCCTTCATCTCCCAGCCTGTATTGATACTTGGGGTTGCCCCAACCCAGGTGCACAACCCTGTGCTTGGCCTTGTTGAACCTCATGAGATTCACACAGGCCCACTTCTTGAGCTTGTTCAGGTCCCTCTGGATGGCAACCCATCCCTCAGGCATGTCAACTGCACCACTCAGCTGGTGTTGTCCACAAACTTGCTGAGGGTGCACTCAATGCCACTATGTCATTGATGAAGATATTAAACAGTACTGGTCCCTGTACGGACCCCTGAGGAACACCACTTGTCACCAATCTCCATCTGGACATTGAACTGTTGACCACTACCCTCTGGATGCGACCGTCCAACCAATTCCTCATCCACCAAACAGTCCAACCATCAAATCCACATCTCTCCCATTCAGAGAGAAGGATGTCATGGGGGACCATGTCAAAGGCCTTACAGAAGTCCTGATAGACGACATCTGTAGCTCTTCCCTTGTCCACTGATGTAGTCACTCCATCATGGAAGGCCATGAGGTTGGTCAGGCAGGACCTGCCCTTGGTGAAGCCATGCTGGCTGTCTTGAATCACCTCCCTGTCCTCCATGTACCTTAGCATAGCTTCCAGGAGGATCTATGATCTTCCCAGGCACAGAGGTGAGGCTGACAGGTCGGTAGTTCCCAGGGTCCTCCTTTCTACCCTTTTTAAAAATGGGTGCAATGTTTTCATTTTTCCAGTCACCAGGGACTTCACCTGACTGCCATGACTTTTCAAATATCATGGAGAGTGGCTTGGCTATTACATCAGCCTCAGGACTCTGGGATGCATCTCATCAGGTCCAATAGACATATGAAGGTGTGGTCCCCTCCACAAGCTGTACACCTTTTCTATGCTGCTTTCATCTGGCAGGAGATAGGAGGCCTGTGATGGGGTTTTATGACTCTCCTACCTCCCCCAGAGCTAATGCACACTCCAAGCACTCTTCCTAGGGCTAGACCAATGTGGTTCCCCAGTGATGGTCCACGCAGCAAACAGAACTGGGACAAACAGATGGAAGCCACAGACACACATTCAGCTTAATGCAATGCGGCCCATTACCAGCAGTAAGTGTCTGTGTAGGAAAGCAGGCCATGACTTTGGTTTGCATCAGCTCACAGCTGAGAGGAGCTAAGCAGGCAGACACCTATAGAATCATAGAATTGTCTAGGTTGGAAGGGACCTTGAAGGTCATCGAGTCCAACCATCAACCTAACACTGCCAAAACCACCACTAAACATGTCCCTAAGCACCAGGTCTACACGTCTTTTAAACACCTCCAGGGATGGTGATTCAACCACTGCCTGGGCAGCCTGTTCCAATGTTTGATGACCCTTTGGGTGAAGAAATTTTTCCTAATATCCATCCTGAACCCCCCTGGCACAACTTGAGGCCATTTCCTCTTGTCCTATCACTTGTTACTTGGGAGAAGAGACTGACCCCACCTCTCTACAACTTCCTCTCAGGTAGCTGTAGAGAGCAACAGGGTCTGCTCTCAGCCTCCTTTTCTCCAGGCTGAACAACCTCAGTTCCTTCAGCCACTCCTCATAAGACTTGTGCTCTAGACCCCTCACCAGCTTCCTTGCCCTTCTTTGGGCACATTCCAGCACCTCAATGTCTTTCTTGTAGTGAGGGGCCCAAAACTGAACACAGCATTCAAGGTGGGGCCTCACCAGTGCTGAGTACAGGGGGATAATCACTTCCCTAGTCCTGCTGGCCACACTATTCCTGATGCTATTCCTTCTTGGCCACCTGGGCACACTGCTGGCTCATATTCAGCCAGCTGTCGACCAACACCCCCAGGCCCTTTTCTGCCAGGCAGCTTTCCAGCCGCTCTTTCCCAAGCCTGTAACACTGCATGGGGTTGGTGTGACCCAAGTGCAGGACCTGGCACTTGGCCTTGCTGAACCTCATACCATTGGCCTCAGCCCATTGATCCAGCCTGTCCAGACCCCTCTGTAGAGCCTTCCTACCCTCAAGCAGATCAACACTCCCACCCGACTTGGTGTCACCTGCAAACTGACTGAGGGTGCACTCGATCCCCTCGTCCAGATCATTGGTAAAGATATTAAACAGAACCGGCCCCAGTACTGAGCCCTGGAGAACATCACTTGTGACCGACCGCCAACTGCATTTAACTCCATTCACCACCACCCTTTGGGCCTGGCCATGCAGCCAGTTTTTTACCCAGCGAAGCGTAGGCCTGTCCAAGCCATGAGCAGCCAGTTTCTCCAGGAGAATACTGTGGGAAATGGTGTCAAAGGCTTTACTAAAGTCTAGGTAGACAACATCCACGTGGGCCTTTCCCTCATCCACTAAGCAGGTTATCGTGTCCTAGAAGGAGATCGCGCCATAATTGTTTAATTATGATTAAACAACGGTAATCCGAGCGAGTTCGGCAGAATTCAGAGCCGACCCCGTTGGAAAAGTTTGTATCTGGAAGGTTTCTGAGCACAAGGCCCCTCCCCGCCCCGCCCTGTCCCTCCCGCGCCCGCAGGGCCCGCTCCGCCTGCTCAAGATGGCCGCCGCGCTGGGAAGGCTCCTGCGGACCGCGGTGAGTGGGTGACACTCCGGCCGCCCCCGCGCCCCGACCCCCGTCGGTTCTGACCCTCCCTCTCCCCCTCGCAGGTACCCGTCGCCGCCGCCGCCGGGAGGAGGCTGACGGCCCGGCCCCTGCCCTGCGCCCGCCGCCAGTTCAGCCTCGGTAAGTGCGGGGAGCGTGGCCGGGACGCACTGCCCGCTCCCGGGCGAGGCGGCGGGAACGTCTGCCGTCCCTGCGGCTGCGCCCGGGAGGAGGAGGCGGAGGAGAGGAGGCCTGGCCCGGCCCGCAGCTGTGTTTACTCCCCCGCAGGCTCGTCGCGGTTCGCTCCGGCGGTGACACAGCACGCCCCGTTTTTTAAAGGGACGGCCGTCGTTAACGGAGAGTTCAAGGAGCTGAGCCTGGATGATTTCAAGGGGAAATACCTGGTCCTCTTCTTCTACCCCCTGGACTTGTGAGTGCGGGCTTCTCTCCTTTCAGATGGGCCTCCTGCCGTGCTGAAGGCCATCAGAAGTGCTGCGGATCATTGCTGTCTAAAGTGGCTGTTTTTACCTTATCCGGGCTAGTCTTGCAAGGCAGACCTGTCTGTTTCTAGAGCGTGAGTGATAAGACTTGGGGGCAAATGGCCACTGTGTACTAGAGCAATGGATCTGATGGCTGGAGGGCATCTTCCAGCAGCCAGGAGGCAGATGTGGCCTTGCAAGAGTGGTTCCTCGTACCGTCAGGTCCCCAGGGGTGAGGGCATTGCCTTGCAGTTCAGGGTCGCGTTGGAGATTCTCCTTTTAAACAGCAGGGCCAGCAGAACTGCTGCAAGATGGTTCCAAAGCAGAAGGTGAACAGACGGGGCTGAGCCTGTGCAGAAGACTTGAATCGCCAAGAGCATCTTGGTGAACGGGGGCACGTGGGGCAGGATTTAACCCACAGTCCTTTCTGTTACAGTTTCCAAAAACTCTCTGTCTAGAGTGTCTAGTAGAGGCCGTTTTTTCACTTCTGCAAAAAGTCTGTCTAGAACTGAGAGTTGAAAACTGGTGTGCCAGCTAGGTGGCCATGGCTGTTGGTCTGAGACGGGCTGAAGCTAATCTTGAGCAGGAAACATGGTTAAAATTATCAGGCTAAAGAAAACGTGCTGCTGCGTTAGTGCCTAGAAGCGTTTTCTAAAAAATTCTCTCAAAAGACTGCAGAATCATTACAGCCTCTTCTCTCTTCCCACCCAGCACCTTTGTCTGCCCCACAGAAATTGTGGCTTTCAGCAACAAAGCAAATGAATTTCATGATGTGAACTGTGAAGTGGTGGCAGTTTCGGTGGATTCTCATTTTTGTCATCTGGCCTGGATAAATACCCCACGAAAGGTATGAATTGGGCAGCCGTTTGGGGCTTTCTCTGTTGGTTTGTTTTCTTTTCACAAGAGCTCCTGAGAAAAGAGTTGAATAAATAACTGTGCAAACATCGATTTCAAGAGACTGCCTGAAGTGATACATGAAGTGATTAACTTCTACATTTGATGACATAATTCTGACCTCAGTCTTTATTTTTTTGCTCTTTTCCTTAATAATTTGGGGGAGAAGGGGTAATCTTTGTTTTGCTCTCGTGATAGTCTTGTAGGTTACGTCATACCCTTATATGTTTATCTCAAAAGACAAATGCTCAGTGTACGTGTCACTGTCTGAAGCAGCTTGTTATAGCTGATGATTTGTGTGCACCCTCACAGAAAATGAACAGCAGCTGTTTAGTCCTTATTGTTAACCAGTACTGAACAGTGGTGGCTTCAGAATGGAAGCAGAAGAACAATAATGAGTTTATTGGAACACTTATATTATTAACTCTCACTTGCTGAAACAGTTCTACTTCTGCAATACAAATGGAGGTCCTCAGCTTTCTTCAGGGAAAGAAAGTGATAAAGGCAGCCTTTTACTGGAGAAGAGCCTCTTTCAGATGTATATAAAAATGCCCACTTTTGATCACATCAAGCACCTGACTGGTTTGGTTAGTTGTAGAGAATCAGAAGCGTCGCAGGAAGGTGCAGAAGCTCCTGGGCCATCACTGGTCACCCATGTGGTTGTGTGGACAGCAGTCTGCAGCGGTGCTTGCAGACTAGGGTGCCTCCAGGGGCATAGCTCTGCCCTTGTAACATAGAGGGGAGGGAGGAGAGGTTGCTAGATTTAATATGGCTTGGCTGAACCTATTGAGAGTATTTAATTTTCTGCACGCTTCGCTCAAAGCTCCAAAATGTGATTATGGACTGAACGCGCCGCTTCATGCGAAAGCTGTTCAGTGTATGCCAGTCAGGCACTACTCGGTGCACACATAGCAAAATGCCCTGCGAAGGGCGGAAAGAATTCCGTGGTGGTGCAGACAGAAAACTGACACCCAGAGAAGCTAAGGCCTTGTTTTCTCCGACACCTGTGTTCAAAGCTCTGCCTATGAGAACTCCATTGCAAACAAGCACTTGCAGGATCAGGGTCTGAGCAACTGAGATTACACAATGATTCACTGAGATGCCGGGAATAGAAAAGCTAACAAACTCTGGGCTTGTTTCAAGGATAGAGAGCTTATCTCTCTTGCAGTTCCAGTATGTTGCAAAGCTGAAAGAAATCCTGGTTGACTCTCCAAATAGTATTTAAATTGATTTGGGGGAGGAAAAAAAGAAATAATACATGCAGTAGAGAAAACAGCAGAACTCTGACATATGTAGCATGGCTGTTAGAAGCCTTGTATTTTGTCTATTCATAGTATGCAGGTTTTTTTTCCCTTCCTTCCCCACCATGTTCATCTTGTTTAATTTTGAACACTTAAATATGCAGTAGAAATTTTTGTATTCAAAGCTCCTGAATAAGGTACAAGGGAAATCTTTCTGAAAATTTAGGACTGTTGTCATAGGTAGCCTTTCACCACCGAAATAAGCAATCCTAAAATGTTTGGTGCAAAGGAAGTTTTCGTGTTCCAAAGAAACCAAGTATTCTTGACAACTTAAAAAAAACAAAACAAAAAAACCCACACCAACCAAACTGAACCAATCGAACACCACCTCCCCACCCCTTCATGGTTCCTTTCATGGAGCAAATGGCATGAATGTGTTTTTTTGTTAGTATATGTTCAAGAGCACTGAATCCAGCGACTCAAGAAGAATAATCCTAAAAAGCATTTTGTAACAAAATGGAATCTTCCTCTTTTCTCTAGAGCGGCGGTTTGGGCAAAATGAATATTCCAGTTCTGTCAGACCTCACAAAACAAATCTCCCGTGATTATGGTGTCCTGCTAGAAGGACCTGGCATAGCACTGAGGTAATGCGTGATTGCTGCTCACTCGGTTATGACACAACCCAATCAATGTAAGCCATACTATCTCCTCCTGCAGGGGAAACTGGACAGGGATCAAATGAAGACTGTAAGATGTTACTTCTTCTGCAGAACTTCTGCTGGATCCCACCCTAGGAAAAGGGCATGTGGCCATTAAGTTGAGAATGGTTCCAGGCCTCTCTGAAAGGTGCATGCAGGGGGAAGCCAGCTATTCTGTAGTGGGAGAACTCCATGTCACTGAGGAAAACAAGACTAGGATAGAAGAGCATTTTATAATTTTTTTAGCTTCACCCTACACACACACAATTTAGGTCTGTCCCTTTCTTTTTTCTTTTTTATTTTTTTTTTTCTTTCTTCTGAAGGGAGAATAGACTGCCTTAACCTTTATGTAAGAAGTTTCTAAAGCAGTAGTCCTAGAGGCCACTACAGTGAATCCCATAATTATCTAGAATAAAAAACCTGACATTTCTTTCTTGACCATGGCGGTCCCTGAGATCCATTGGATTGGGTAGGAGTCTTCTAGAGACCTTCAGTTCCTGATCTCTTTGGATCAGGAACTTCTGACATTTGTCTGTTAACAAATTAAGTTAATTAATATGGTAAGACTGGACTTTGGTTTTCGCAAATGTTTATATGCAACAGGATTTAATTTAGTAGCTTAATGAGTAAGCAACTCTTCACTCAAAACTTTTAGATTTTCATATCAAAAAGACATGAGAAGGATGCCACCTATCAACTTTGAAATATAGGTGGATTTAGAAGTTCTACCTGTCTCAACTTAATAGTCTTTATGCCTACTTTGTAATTTCACAATACCATACTAGTTGGCTTTTGATCACTGCACTAACAATATATCAGACACTGTATTGCTACTCCTAACTCTGATAAGAATCTAAGAATAACTGCCTTGCTGAAATAGTTCATCCAGTTTCTTGTGTTTGGTGTTGGAACGTGATTTGCATTCCTTAAATTCTTGCTCAATTACAGAGGTCTCTTCATCATCGATCCAAATGGGATCATCAAGCATCTAAGTATCAATGATCTCCCTGTCGGTCGTAGCGTGGAAGAGACCCTCCGCTTGGTGAAAGCATTCCAGTACGTGGAAACACATGGAGAGGTTTGCCCGGCAAACTGGACTCCAGACTCCCCTACAGTAAGCGTCTGCTAAATATCAGTTTTCTAAATATAGACACTGGCATATTTTTGCATGTCTGAAGGGCTGAGAACCACTTTAACATGAGGTGCTTGACTGAATCTGTGCCTGTTGCCTAAGTCATAGAATGGTTTGAGGCTTTTATCGGTTAGACCAATTCAGTCTATCTGTATGATGCTAAATGTGCGATTTCTTTGAAGAAAGTCACTGATTTTCTTTTAGAAGACACAAATTGTATTTAAAACTCTAAATTTGACTTGCACTCTCCACCAGTTGTCTTCGTATTTTTTATTGATGTCATGCCCTGCTTGATATTTAGCAGGAAAAATGTGCTATATACTTAAAATTTGCAAGTAGGAGCTTATACATCATTTAGGCTTTCATCTTTCAACCAAGTGCAGAAGCAGAAATAACCTATTGTTTTTATAAAGTGTGCATGAGTTTTCCTGGATAAAGTGTCAAATATGTAATTTTTTTATCTCAGTTACAGCATATAATAACTAAACTTTCTTTTCTTGACAGATCAAACCAAGCCCAGAAGCTTCTAAAGAATATTTTGAGAAAGTGCATACATAAACACTCAAATATGTGGACAAAACACTTAGTTACCATAAATGGGAGACATTAGGAAAGCAGCTGTGATTATATAAAAAAAATCAAAGTTCTCATTTTCTCATGTTTAAGAAGAAATTAAATGCTGAAATATTTACTGACTCCCTTGTCTTGCTTTAAAAAGAAGGGTAAAAACTAAGGCTTCCCCCCCTTTTGCAACTTTAGTTTCATGAATTTCAGAATTCTTCCTGAATATGACAGGTACACAAAATACAGTTGTTTTTTTCCACTGGGTTTTTCCTCTTTCCTTAACTAGTTTTGAACCAGCAAGTGTCCCACGTTTTCTTTTCTCACGTGAAAAAATTAAATGCTGTAACAAGAGTTTGAAACAATGGGGACAATACAGAAAACAGAATTTTGATACATGGTTTGTTTTTAATGAATTTTCCAGAGGAAGAGATGAATGTAACAAAAAATGTAAAAATCCCTGGTTTTATTTGTAAATGCACTATAACTTGAAATGAATGTAAATACGTGCCATTTTAATCCTGCATATAGTCAAAGATGCAGTGCAGCTACACAGGAGCATTAACAAGCATGAAGAACTTGCATTCTGCTTGGGAGATGGTAAAAACTTGAATCCCAATAGTGTACTTACTGGAGCTTAATGACAGTCTTCCATCATTTAAGGCATTGCTTACTTGCTCAAGTCTGTCTCCAGGATAAAACTAAAGGTGAAATGTTGTGCTGCTTGAAAACAATGTAGCATACCTCTAGCTGTAACAATAAATCTTAACATTGACTGGCAGCAGGTGTGTTGCTTTGTTTTTCTTTCACTTTTTCCCCAAAGATTCCTGTTTCTCGGTTTTGAAGAAGCTGGATAAGTTGCACTGCCTTAGAAACTATCTTCTGTACCTTTGTTCTCAGCAGGCAGTTAACAGCTGGCGCTGCCTCTGTGGGCGCGCTGCGGTGAGCAGGCCATAGACATTAAGTAGCGGGTGTGCTGCCGAAGGGCTGGCTAAATAATACCAAACGGGTTTGTATTTTTCACCTTCTGCCCTTTTGAGCAGGGGAAAGGACTTAAGATATACAGAAGCACGAGAGAACCAGCTTGGCAAAGTGTGTCCAAAGTTAGCTTTATCACGGGTATCAACGCTGCAATGTAAGTGAAAGGATGAAAAAACGAGCCTGACGTTGTGCGGTGCTGGGTGATGCTCCAGGTTTCAGTACATGCAAATCTCTTCAGTCCCAGTGTTTTAGTTCAGTTTTGTGGAAATCCACAAGTATCCATGCAATTTTTCCAATAAACCTGGTCTCCTGGACATAGGATATGTGAAGTTAAACCCCTGCGCGGCTCAGTAATGCAAAATAACACTCTGGTGGTGTTGGTGGCAGCTGTTTGTGCCTGTGAAACCTCCGGGCAGTGACACACTGACCCGTCACCCGGCTGAATCCTTCCCTTACCTCAGTCGTGTTAAGTCAATGTGGAGGACGCAGGGGGTTTCCCTGCAGTCCTGCTCCTTCGCTCTGGGTCGCGCAGGGCGGAAACTGCTGGAAGGGGAAAAGGCGATCGGACCTTTCCTAACCACGACCCGCTTCTCCCCGCTCTCGCTCCGGGACCTGCCCTGAGGCTGCTCCCGGGCTGCGGGCCGGGGACCCCCGCCGCCTCTCTCCCTCCCTCCCTCCTCCGCAGCAGGGCCGCGACGCCTCAGGGCCCAGCCCGCGCCTCAGGGCGGGAAGGCGGCCCCGGGGCCAGGCCTACCCCGCGGCGGGCCCGGCCGGGTGGGTGGGCGGGATGCCGGCGCGGCGGTACGGAGCCCGGGCGGAGGGTGCAGCAGCCGGACCGCTCCCCGGCGGCGCCTTTCCGGTGCCGCGGCTCCATGGACGCCAACCTGCGGTTCTGGAGGACGGAGGGACAGGTCAGGGGCTGGGGGGGCCGGAGCGGGCTGGCCTGGGCTGGGCGGGCTGCCTCCCTCCGAAATAACCCTTCGTCTCCCTGAAACGTGTCTCCGTCAGTCTTTTTTCCAGAGGTTTCTTCTCTGGGCGGATGTCTTGGATCCCCTGCTGCTCCTGAAATCCTCCGTGAGTACCGGCCTCGCCGCGTGGCGTTTCTATACATAATTGTATAAAACAAAGGGCGTTTCTAGGCACGACCATTGCAGCAGTCCTGTTTAGAGCGTGGCTGCTGTGCCAACAGTCCAGTTAGCCCAGTTAGGAACGGGCAATCCCCCAAAGACAAGAGGGATGAAGCGAGCAGCGGGGCAGGCTGTTCTTCAAGGATCTGCTGCCGGAGGACTCGAGGTGCGGAGCTGTCGCAGCTTCGGGGAAGAGAGGTTTGGTGAAGGGCACCACAGGCACCCAAAATCTCTGCAGGCTCATCCACGTACCCATCCCGGTGGTGCAGCTTAATCTGAAGGTCATGGAGCTCTTTGATTCTCCTCCAAGTGGCTATACTGGAAGGAATCCTCCCCTAAAAGGGGAGCACACCGGATTTGTGAGGCCTTTTTATACCAGAGAACGATTATTACAATTTTAATAATGATTATGAAAAGTGTGACACTGAACACATTGTCGGCCATAAAGTCTAGCTTCTAAATTTCAGGAACAGTCGTGACAGCAAACCTCTGTCGACGATGTGGTTTTCTGTTGATCCACTCCTGTATAGTTTTATCAGGGGTGACAGGGGAAAAAGCACAGCACATTGTATGAGAGCTGGCTGGCTGATTGATATCTTAAAGGAATTTTTGTTTACTAACTTTTTTTTGGAGGGAAAACTCCATTAAAGCAGAACAACACTCCCAAAATGTGTGTACATGAGATACTTCCTTGTCACTTGCAGAGTTAGTGGGTATCTATTAATCTATATATGTGTATATGTGCTATGAATACATACCTCTCTATATATTTACATGTACAAATAATATAATTTAGTAAATGTACATTATATATATGTAAATTCCAACAAGAAAATTTTATAGTACATTCAGGGATTTGGAGATCTGGGATTAGTTCACACCTTAAAGTAAAATACAGTGTTGCAAACAGAGATGTGCCTGTTGAAGAAAAGTCAAATCATCTCATAAATTCTTCTAAGAGGGGTGTCTTTTTGTGTAGACTGTGGATAACTACATGAGATTACAGTTTTATTCTCTTTGTTTAAGTGTACCTGTTAACAATAATTATGAAAAGTGTGACACTAAATACATTGTTGGCCATAAAGTCTAGCTTCTAAAAAGCTAGACTTCCTGTAAAGAAGGACAGGGAACTGCTGGAGAGGGTACAGCAGAGGGCTACAAAGATGATTAGGGGGCTGGAACATCTTTCTTATGAGGAAAGGCTGAGGGACTTGGGTCTTTTTAGTCTGGAGAAGAGAAGGCTGAGGGAGGATCTCATCAATGCCTATAAATACTTAAAGGGAGGGTGCCGGGAGGATGGCACCAGTCTTTTTTTCAGGGGTGCCCAGTGATAGGACAAGAGGTAACGGGCACAAACTTGACCATAGGAAGTTCCATCTGAACATGAGGAGCAACTTCTTTCCTTTGAGGGCGGCAGAGCACTGGAACAGGCTGCCCAGAGAGGCGGTGGAATCACCGACTCTGGAGACATTCCAAACCCACCTGTGCAACCTGCTGTAGGTGACCCTGCTCTGGCAGGGGGGTTGGACTAGATGATCTCCAGAGGTCTCTTCCAACCCCTGTGATTCTGTTTTCCATGATTAAAAGCTTAAGCCAAGTTTCAAGGAAGACTGTACAATCCAAAACTCAGTCACACATTGGTGAACATGCCGGAACATCTAGTGATGTTGTGATCTGGTAATTTTAAAAGTCTGGTTTGGAATTTCATTTTAAAATAGTCATCTAGGTGCCTGTGGGGATATCAGATGGTTGCTTTGGTGGCAAATCTTTGAATTTGATAGCACACATGGATAACTTTAAGTACAAGAATAACGCTCTTGATTTCAGTGAGGTTTTTCATATGCTTAAAGTTCAAGTGCATTTATGTAATGAGTTGAAGGATTGATACTTAAAGGGACCAAGGGGGCCTGAATAATCTAAAAGTTTTTATGACTGTGAATTAGTTGTGTGTTCAGGTGTGTTCTTGCTTTAACTGCTTTGGTGAAGGATAGGTGCATTAGCTTGACATTCTAGGTTTGTATTTAATGTGTCTTATAACCGATATATTGCACTGTAGAATATTGAAATCTGAGTTATTTTTTTCTGATTGGTTTGTTTTTTTCTCAAATATAGGATGAAATAAGAAGAACCAGGTTATTATTACAAAACAGTGGAAAGACGCTAAGTGAGCCCATACAGAACAATGAGGTATTTTGGAGCGCAGTTTATTGAAAATAGAGGTGTCTTTTTTCATGGCTGAAATAGTTGCTATAAGTGTAAGATCTAGCAAACAGAATACAGAGATTCAGATACAAGGGATAACACAAGAAAAACGCATCACCACAGAGATTTTTCTAATCTATGAATCTGGTAGGAATTTCTTTGGATGACTACTGATGCCAAATTGCAGTATTATCATTCTGAAGAATGCGAGGTTGTGTATCATAGAGCTGAGTTTAAAAGACACTCTTGGATCACTCTAGGAATCATTGCTTTAAGCCTGTCAGTCCTCAGCTGGGGTGATATAGGTAGGTGGTAAATCTGTAAAATGCTTACTGAGCTCATTTTGAATCTCTGATGTTGCATCATCATATAGAGGGCAGGTGGGTTTGGTTTCACAGCTCATAAAATGAGCAGTAGCAGTTCTTGGGTGGGAAACCTACTCATGGAATTGCTGGAAAGTAGTGCTGAGCCCTTGCTTCATTAGGAGGAGTCTTTCTTTTGATTCACTGTGGGCTTGGCTCTTCCCATGTGGCATTTAGTACCTTGTGTGTCAAAGTCTGAAAGGAGAAGTAAAAACTTCTGATTCCAGAAAAGCTGAACATAAGTGTATAAGAAAAGCATAACATAAGTGTTTAGGCTTTTAGCCATATTTAAGAATTGTTGTTTTCTGTTTTAAAATACCTGCTAGGTTAACTTTTTAAAATTAACTTTCTGTTCTGCCATAATGTATACTTTAGTGCTGTTACACAGCACGTGGGATGTGAGTAAGTTATATTCAACAAGGAGAGAAATGAAGAGAAATTTTATGGAAAAAATAATTAAAGGGTTGTATGCATATGTGGCATTCCATATAAAAGTAACTTATTGGAAAAAAAGATATAATAAATTTAGAAAGAAGATTTCACCCAATGTCTTCTGAAACTTGATTACTAACTTAATTTTCAAATTGTTTAGACAAAACAAGCCTTCCTGCTAAGCCTGGTAAGTTTACAAAATATTTAGAAATCTTTTTTTTTCTTTCTTATTCAAGTATGGCAAAGGTGGTCTAATTTGACTTGTTTTCTTTTTTTTTTCTTTTAAGTCCAGTGTACATCCTGATACAGACAAGATAATTCCCCTTTTGTTTAGACCTCCAGGTAAGTTCCCTTAAGAGAAGTTTTGTATGTGTGACAGAAGCATCAAAGGGGAATAGTTTGTAGTAAATAACCACTGTAATAATACAGTGATACTCTTCTCCTTACAGAAAAACAAGTAGACTCTTACTTCTGTTAGTTGTATTGTCATGTCTGTTGAAGATTTATTTATTCCTACGGTCCTCTTGAGGAATTTTTCCCGCAGTTCATCTGCTCAGGCAGGTGGAAGTAGTCTGACCAGTCTCTGTTTTTTGTCACTACAGAATGAGTTCCCAAATCCCTCCACATGTGAAACAGTCTACTATAAGCTAAGTTTTCGCTTGATGGATGTGGCTACTGTATGAATTTACTTGCTGTGGTGGCAGATAAAGTCTGCTTGGGGTAATGTTTAGGGAGCCAAGACACCACAGGTTGTTAATCAGATATAACCATACTTAGGCTATTTACTGATTACTTCGTATAATCACTCACAGCTGTGACAGCCTTTGTTGCCACCTATCTCTTTTCTAATAGAGCGAGGAGAAGCAATTTCTGTTCAAAACTGAGTTCTATAGTTGATGAGTAGCCATGTTGAGCGGAGTTCACAAGGGCTCCTTTTGGCTATAAGCTGTGACTGGATATTCAGGCTTCTTTAATGAGGCATGAAGACAAAGGTTAGAATTGAAGTCCATGGTGATGGTGGGGTTTTTGTAGGCTAATGTTTTACTTAGGAGGGGGCAGTTAGGGGCATTTTCTGCTCAAAATCAAGACTTGGCAATTATTGTTACTGAAATTAAGTTTTCTTTCTTTTTAGCCTTCCTGCCCATATCTCTTCCATTGGTGAGTAATCATGAAAGATGCTAGTGTACCACAGGGCTTACATTTTTCCAGTGCCAGGGGTTGGAGGGAGGGAATACAAGGTTTTAGGCTTCTTAGTTGTATTTTCAGCACAAGCTTTTTAAAATACATCTATTTTATGGGAACTGCTAAGTAATCTGGAAATCGAGCCCTTAGAGAATCTCATTGGAAGTCCAAACCTGTTAGCTACCTTCCTTCAGCAGTATTCAAAGAGATTGTTCATGTGTGAAGGTCAGCTGTCTGATGCAAGGTAAAATTTGATAGGTATTGAGAGCAAGGCCTAGTTTTGATCTGTTTAACCTCAAAAAAATGGAACTGCGTTAGGAAGGAGTTAGAGCCTTGTGTTCTGTGTTTCTGACCCAGAATATATATATATATATTTATATATATATGAGATTTAATATAAATATATATATTTTATATATTAAAATATATGATTTTTTTTCTTATGTAGATTGTGCATTTGCAAGTAAGAAATGATGTTGTCAAGAAATAAAAAAAGATAAAAATAAACTCTTGTTACAGTGCTCAAAATTGCACCATTTTGTTCTGTAAAATTTGTAGCTGTAATTATATGCATGTTTATTCATTTAGATGTGTTTGCCTTTGGTTTTGGCATATGAGTGTACATACTGAGATATGTCACTCCATATAGAGATTAGAGAATGAACTTACGTGGCACTACTAGAATGTATAATGAAAGTCTTGACAGCTGTTAAATTTGTTATGAACAGTAATATAATTAACAGAAATATTTCTTTTTGGTATTTACAGCTTAACGCTCTTTCATAGGTGTGGTTAGATTCAGCGCTGTCGTTAATAATAAAGGTAGTGGATCCACTAATATTAAATGAATTATCGATCCTTTTCTGAGGCTTTGGGCATTCCCTGCTCTCCTCTTATTCAATATTTGCCTTGTCTTGATTGACTCTGTTCTTTGAGAGTGCTCCACATCTCGTAGACCAGACCTCAGCTAAGGCCATGGTTTATTAAAACTGAAGTTCTTATTCAATGTCTGAGTTGGGAAGTAAATCCTAGAATCTTTAATCTTAGGTCAGGTAGATCTAGTATTTATATCCTCACTAGCCAAAACAATCTGACCCTTTCTCATTCACTACTTTAATTACATTTTTGTTATCTTAGTTATTTTATTTGCGTCTATTTAAGCTTCACAGGTACAAATGCATTTTTTATTTTGGGTAAGAAAGCATCTTGCCCAAATATTCGTGCACACAGAGTTTTAATCACCATGTCTCTGTTTTTCATATTGGATAGAAAAAGTGAATAGGTCAAATCTGTGGCAGGAAAGTATGTGAGCCTAGAATCAAGGGAAATGGCTTCAGATGCTGACTGGAGCCTTTGATGCTGCTGCAGATAGTAACATAGCAGTTCTCTCTGTGCCCACCACTGCTCACCAAAAGCTTCCAGACTCATCAAACCTAATTTTCTTGTGGGGTTCTCCTCTTAGGTTATTGCTTCATCTCTTCAGCTCCAGGCAAAGCAAACTTTTTTTTGTCAGGTAATTACCTCTCCCTTTCTACATTTACAAGTCTTCTAGTCTCAATCCCAAATTCATTTTTGCTTATAATCTCTCCTTTCTGCAGTTTGTGTTTCACACATATACCACAGGATTCACCCTGTTAAATGGAAATGGTACCGCAAAGGCTGAAGTATGTGTCAATTTTTATTTTTGAAATTATCTTAATTGTACAATACCATTTTGAACGTGATTTACGAGTGTTTTACAAATGCACTTACAGAGTATATTTCTTCTGTCCTTCTTAGGAGTACTCGCTTCAACAGAAGCAGATCTTCTGCGGCTTGGGAGCCATTTCCTATGCAGCATGTATTGGTGTATGTATTTGCTTAATGATTGATTTCCTAATAAGCTATCCTGAAAAGGATTAGGTGCTGAGATAATGACACTGCCAGATATCCTTCAGAAATGTGCTTTAATGCTGTACTCTGATGTTGTGCCCCAGAACGGCTGAGAATAAAAGTTTTCCTGATCATCTGTCAGCCAATACTTTGCTTGGCTTCCTCTGATGCTTCCTCTTCTGACCTTTTCTTTATTATTCTGCAAGCTTAGAAAATGGGTGGTGAGAGGAAATGGCCAGGGTTTACAAACACAGAATAACTCACTGGTTTGCTGTGATTGATTTTTTGTTGTGGTGCTGTGGAAGAGATCTGTCCAGCTCTAAAAAAGTGGTGAAATCTGCAGGCATCTGTACTGGATAGAGTTAGCTCAGATCCCAGAAGCATCACAGCCATGAAAATACTGTACTGAATGCAGGTTAATTAGCCTTCCAGGAGGGCTAGGTAGCTGAGGGCTCCCTAGCTAGCTCTGTGTTGTGCTGGAATAGGAATTTATGATTTCCAAAGTGCTACATGAGAATGATGTCTGGTATCCTCATGACACTCATCGCAAATGTAGATGCCTCTATAACATGTTTCCTCGCTCTCCACACTAAACAGTGATTTTTATAAGCCTTCTGGCAGAAAATTATGGCTGTTCCTGCTTTTGTTAGATAGACTTTCACCTCTGTCCACTAGGCAAAACAGTTGGGCCAGCAGTGCTCAGGACTTTACAGAGGTCTGAGGAGGCAGCTATGCCCATGGATGACTGTGGGAGTTCTTCCCCCTTTGTTCTCCAAGGCAGACTCTGAGCGCTAGCTGGTGGCCTGGCCATTTATTCCTAAATGAAACTTCCTGCAAGTGTATTATGGGAATACAGAAGCTGCAGAGAATCAGGAACAAATGCACAAGTGCACCAGGTGTCCGGTTTGGGGGAGAAAGCAGTATGTGTCACAAGGTAGTTGGATGGATGTCCAAGGAATATTAGTCAGAGGTAATTGTTTTCCTCCTTCTGTTTTTGTATTCATACTGCTATTGTCTTATAATAATGTTTGATGCTTTTTTTATCATAATATTTTGTGTTCTTATCTAAAAGAGTGATTACAAATACCTTCCTTGACAAGATAACATATGTATTTTGTTGGAATGTTAAACCAAGGCATTTGTTTATTTTTATACATGGTAACTATGTACTAAGTCACAGATTTATTTTCTTAAACTGTTACACATATTGAAACACTGTACCTTTTTTTTAATAGAAGGTGCCTGTTTCCTCCCAATGCCTTAGGCTCTTCCTCTTGTCTTCATGAATCGATACATATTGAAGAGTTCATTAACGCAACTAGTCGTCAGAAAACTTCTACCTGCTCCTCTTCTTGGTGAGTATAAAGAAACTATACATCGTGCAGCTGGTCTGAGGGCCATTTGCTGCCCCCGTCTGACTGTAGAGTTTTCTTGCCCTTGCACAGATGTGGTCTGACTGTTTCCTAGCCTTCTTCTCTGACTGCTTTTGCTGGGTACCGTCCTTTCTGTGTGAGAGTTAACGCTCACTGATCAGTGTAGCTGACCTCTGTTTGATGCTTGCTGGTTTTTAGTTTTATTCCTGCAGACCTTTGTATGCATGACACGCAACTGTTTCTCCAAAGATATCCAGACATGCAGTTGGCGTTTTTCTTTGGCTTGGACATTATACCTGAAAGGATCAGGAGGGCAGTAGCACTCGAACTGGCACAACCTGGTGTGGCACATACGTGACACCAGACTGCGACACAGCTCTAGATGTGCACTGGCATACTTCCTTACTCAGGTTGGGGCTGCTGCTGGCTAGCTAGAGGACTACCTAACTGCTGACAGTGTAGAAAGTGGGAGTTATTACAACAGAATATTATTAACCTTGCAAAGTAATGGGACTCAGTTTATTACTGAAACAGCTCTACTGACATGGTGAAGTTGCATCAGGACAAGTTTAACTATTTGGTGTCATTAACTGTTTTTCTAATGCCATTAAAGACATTTTTGGCCTTCCTAGGGAGAAACTGGTAAAATTAAAACAAATGTCATCTCCTGTGTTCCAAGTTACATGAGATGGCTACCCAAATCTTTCTGAGGATCTGCACAAGAGCTTTCAGACTTGTTTCACTTGGAGCAGGTGTTAAAATGTGCTTCCATTTTCTTAAATATAGAGAGAAACCTGAGGGTAATTGATTAGTATTAGTCCAGCATTTGAAAAGTGCCATCTGTTACACTGATGTCTTTATTGAACAGCCTTGCCAAAAACAAATAAAAGGAGAAATCTAGTATTTCAAGCAAGGTCAGTTTGCCAGACTATGCCCTGTTATGCCTAGACCCTCATCTAGAAAAGAGAAAGGAGAAAACCAGCTAGATGACTAACTCCCATTTGATATGGCCTTTATAAATACCAGTGGTTTAGGCTTGTGTTTTCAGTGACTGACTGTGGGATGGATGTTTTCAGGTACCTTGTAAAACTGGATCTGGAGGATACTGAAACATTCTCTTCTAGGATCCAGCTGAAGCACCGTCACTTGTGACAGAGACACAGCTAGGCAGAGAAGTGCCGTAATGGAACATATTAGAGCTGATGTCCCCCTTTCAAATCAGGGATGCAGCCTTTACTTCGAGTCTGTTCGCTTCAGGGTCATCTTTCCTGTTCTGGATTTTGCACTGACCAGTACAAAACCTATCCACAACACAAACCCTTCCCCTTTCTCTTAAGAACAAGGTACTTTTGGTTTGACTTGGAGGGCAGTGATTGAAAGTTCTGAGTCCATAATGATAAAGCACTTTTTAGGACTGGGGCCTTAAAATCTTGTTCAAGCTTCTGAAACAAAAATTAAGATCCCAAGTAGATTTTTATGGGGCAGTCTTTTCTGAAGCTGTCAGGTTATTCCATTGTGAACTGTTGAACTGGAAATGTAAAATGCGCATAGTTATGAATGTTACTATTGAGATAGTCCTTTTGGATCTTTTAAAGCAAAATTCTCTTTAACTCTGCAGGCTTGATGAGTGCATTTACTGTGGTGATGGTGAGAAGCCCAGAATTTGAGAATGGAATTGAAGTGATGGACAGGAATGGCAAGGTTGTAGGAGTGTCGCAGAAGGCTGGTGAGAAGGTAGGCAAGGAGGTGGAGGCCTCTCTTGATTTGCCTTTCATTCCCTGCTAAGAGCTGAATGTGATGCTGAGAGTAGACAGAGTTGGATATATTGAAATGAGGAATCCCAGACCAGGTGCTGAATCTTTGGGTAGGCTTGGACTGGGTCTCTGGAACCAGGTTCCACAACCCTTGTGTCTTCAAGGGTTGGCAGCCTCCCCAGACCAATATACCAAGTGCCAGAGGTGAGCCACAGAGACTAGCACAGGTATTTCTGCTTTCCCTGGTCACCTCAGAAGGAGACAAGACTCCTGGACTTTCTTCTGATGGGACACCTCAGACAAAAGCCCTGTGTATTGTATATATCACATGCACCTTCTATAGTGGGAATATTATTTAAAGGCTGCGCCTCCCAAAGGGTAGTGCCCTGATCTACAGTATGCTAGTGCATTTTATCCTTGGGCGCCAGTTGCTGATTAAGCCTGTATTTGCTCCTTGCCATGCTTGTCAACATCCTCGGTAGAGCCTGGCACAGGAACTAGAGCAAGGTGTCATGTTTTATGTACTATCAGTGACCCTCCGTTTCTGTGCTGCTGTCCAGAGGGGAGGAAACAGCTAGATGAGCATAAGGATTTGTGGGCAGCTGGAGAGAGAACTTCAAATTCGACACAGGATAGTTAGGGATGCCCAGAAGGTATAACCATTTGGAAGAAGTTCAGCACAACTTAAAAAAAGCAAGCCTCGGCAAAATTATTATTGTGGTAGGAACACCCGATATGGCATCGGGAGTTTCACCTCCCTTTTAAGGTATTTCTTAGGCACAAGTGGAATATTTGCCACTTGTAGGAGTTTAGTTTCCATTTAAGAAAGAATTCCTCTAACAAATACTTTTATTCCTCATTTACCTGTTACTTGAAACTCCAGAGTGTTAGACAAAAAAGTGCTTACAGAAGCATACAGTATTTGAAGCTGCACAGAGCACTGTTTTAACAACATTTATTTTTATCTCTCCCTGGAGGCTGTTAAAGAAACAGCATTGTCGAGAGCAGTCTTGTTTGGGACCGCATTCTTCCTGCCAGCTGTGCTTACGTACTTTGTGGAAAGGTAGGAGGTACTGCAAAAGGGGTGGGGGTGCCTGGTCAGTGTGTATTCTGGTTTTCAGTCTGGCTGTTACCACTTGCCAATTTTCTCTTGGGTTGATGGTATTGCTTGCCTTGGTAGATGTGATTATCTGGGAGGTTTCTGTTCAGCTACTGTGATTCATTTAGATAAGTAAATGAATCTGGTTATGTCCGCATCCATGCTTTGAGGGTTTGCAGGAGGTTGTGTAAAACTGTGAGGGTTTCCTCTCTGCTTCCATGCAAGAAATGTGTTTGTGCTCTCCTGACAGGCTGTTTCCCTGCACCTAGGTTCCCTAACTGTGGTTTGAGTCCCCATGTCTGGTGTGAAGGTTGTTCACAGCACTTAGATTTGTTACTTCTGAAGAGATAATATGGTACTTGAACTTGCAACTAAAACTGGATCCCAACTTCCAAATAGCTTTCCATGTATTGTAAAACATTTTATTGTTTTTGCAAAGTTTAGAAACCTTGTATCATAAGAATAATTCATCGTTTGCTTTATCAGAGAATTCTTAGCCTGCCCTGAGCTTTTGGTAGGGATCATCTATGTCATGTAAATAATACAGGTAATTTGATATTGCCTAAATCAATTCCCCATACCCCTTTGTTAGTTTAAGGGACTCCTGTTACCAGAAGACATAAATGCAGATGTAAGATAAAATTCTAAAAATATATCAAGTAACAAATTTTGCACAAGGCAAAATAGGACTGCCAAGAAGTAGTAAATCTGAAAAGAAAGAGGGTAATGCAAGAAAAATCTTAGTCAAAGGACTAGGACCCTTTAAAGCACTGATGCCCCTTCTCTTGTTATTTTCATCTTGCTGCTTATTTTCTTAGTCTTGTATTGACAATCTGGGCTTGGAGAATGCTGCAGTTAAAATACCAAACAAAGGGAAAGAACAGGAAGATAGGAGTAAGAACATAGGAAATAAAGTAAGGAAACATCTTTAGGATTCATAAGCCAAGGTTATTACTAAGTTCAGTGCAATTTCAGCTATTAAAATAGTAGCTAATGCTCTTTGTCTCACTGTCAGATTGTTTTTTGAGCCCAGACTGACATACTTATTTTTTCAATGTCTTGGACAGAGCAAAATTTGCAAAAACTCCACGTGCTTTGGCTTCAGTAAGAATGCTTATGATTACGTCAGTACTAGCAGGGATGCTGCCAGTCTCACTCAGTATGTTCCCGCAGTGTGGAGAGGTAAGTCCTTTCATAGGAATTGATTTAGGATTATTGTTGTATTAAATAGTCATTCTATAACTATGGCCAGCAGTCTTAAGGCCACATAGAAAAACATCAATATGATTAGTGTGGTTGTGCATCTAAAATGGGGCAGCGGAGAGACTGTTTGTGAAGGCGGGTACCAGGCAGAGGCTTACAGGACTTGCTAGATCTAAGTTGCATTGTGTGTTATTTATATATACACTTTTCAATGTAGATTTATCAGATTTTCACAGCAGTCTGAAGCAAGCAAAGTCAGGAGAGCTGTGTTAAAGATTAAAATGAAGGCTCTTCCAGTACTGTTTTCAGTCCTGCTGGAGAAAGGAAGGATGTAGATGAAAATGTTTTTCTTTCTTGCAAAGTCAGCACGAGCTCATCAGAGAGGTAACCAACTCGCATGCAACATCTCTTCACCCTGCCTTACTGCACTGTGAAGTGTAATCTGTTCCCTGGGAAAGTACGCCTTCCTGGCAGGTTTTAAATGGAGGATGTAGCCCTTGAACGTTGAGCTTTGGAGAAGGCCAAGTGAGAAAGGAGCATGGTGTTCCTTTCTGCATTTATTTCCTCTCCCTTTTCAGCACTTTGTGAATATTCCCAGAAAATCACAAGCTGGGCTCTTACAATTTTCAGTAGTTTCTTTTATTTGCCTAAACTTTCTGGCATTGTAATCTCTTTTTTTTACATTTCTTTACCCTTGTTGCCATAAGAGAGTAACTGAACATAAATGAGGGGACTTGTGAGAAATTACGTACTGAGAGTACGGCAGGTTGGTTCCCTTTGAGCTTCCCAATTGCTCAGCCCGCAGCAGAGGTTTCTCCTCAGTGAGTCACCCAAATATATTTATGGTTGGACTCAATGATCTTAAAGGTCTTTTCCAACCTAAATGATTCCATAGTGAATGGAGTTAACATCACAAATGCTCTGTTTAGATCTCTGGAGTACTTCTAATTTTAAATAAAACATACTTCTTCCCCTATGTACACACATGTAGATGTCAGAGAAGGAAAAAAAAAAAAAGCCCCAAAACAAAAAAAAACCCAAAACAAAACAAAGAATCCCAAATCCCATACAGTCTTCCTTCTGAATACAGTATTTCAATTTGTGTGAAATTCAATGCAGTAAAGAGCACTTAACATATACTTACCAGGATATGGTGGTGTTGATTCCCTTTTACTACACATTGCAGATAAAGCGAGCAGACCTTGAACCGGAAATTCTGTCGTCTACAGAAGAAACAGAGTTATTCTACAATAGGGGAATTTAGAGATTGGCTTAAATATATAAATTCCGGCTCTGATTGAAGTGAATTCTGAATGCATCAACAAATTCAATTGGCATATGTGACTGATTGAAGCGTGAATTTATGGTGGCGTACGTACCAGATTTGGTGTACACCAAAAGAGGCAGACTTTGCAAAATGATTTTGCAAGCCCCAGCCCACAGGCAGATACGTACACATAACTTACTGCTGTAAATGACATTTGTACCAGAAAGCACTGTAACGCAGCATTTGTCACAAACTCTGTTCTGCATGCTTCCTCGTGTGATTAATTTCTTAATTAAAAGACTATTGAATACAAAAGTTTGTTCTGCTGCTGCTGTTGTTGCAGCTTTTGACATGGTGCTTTCCAGGAACACAGCTGGTAAAGGCATTAACATCGGTAGTCCTTTGGGTGAAGTCAAGCTGGTTCTTCTCTGAATACTTACTTCATATGTTTCACTGTATTTAGTAACACTCATTTCAAGGATGAAACATGAGTGACGTAGACCGTAAAGTGATATTAGACAAAGCAACCTTGATGGCAATATAATATTGGTTAAATTTAGTTGTTTAAGTTCAGGAACCAGCTGTCAAACTTGACTACAAAGTGACTCTTGGCTTTCTCGACATCCTTGAAGCAGTTGTGAGGTCTGATGCCTCTTGAGCTTTAGAACTTGGCTTTTTACACTGAGGCCACTGGGAAATCCTGTGGCTTTCTGACCTTGTGGTGGACAATAAGGAATCCCCACTTTTTCAGGTTGATGGTGTTTATCCAAACAAAAAAAAGCTGTCTTTTGAGATGTGGCATAAGGGTTAGCCTGTTGATCAGCACAGTGATAAATTTTGTTGATCATACGAAATTACTCAGGGGACCAGGGCTGTCTGTGAAGAGCTGTGGAAAGGGCTTACAATACCAGATGTAAAAATAGGTGAAATACCAAATAGATAAGTGAAAAGTAATGAGCTTGGCAGAGCTTAAGACTCTCATAAAAAAAAATCCGATACTCTCTCAGCTGGGCAAGCCGGAATTTGAACTATTCAGGCAATCTGTTAGAGCCCTGGTTGAGCCCCATGTTGGGTGCCAATAAATCTGTTGTGGTTTGGGCCAGCCCGGCCACTGAGACAAATGACAGATGCTCTCCCCCACCTCTCCAAGGAGAAAAGGGGGGGAGAGAGAGAGAGAGAGATGTACAAGTTTAAAAAAGAAACTAAACTACTTTAATACAAATATTAATAAAATAATGAAATACATACAAGATACACAAAACCGTATCAAGCTCCCAGGATGATGATCACGTCACCAGCAGGCACTGGGAAAGTGCCAGACTGGACTCAACAATGGATGAGAACTGGATTCAGGAACGCATGGATAGGGATCAAAGGCAGACGAACAGACAGAGTCCTCCTCGGACGCCGGCCACTGAAGAAAGAGAGCTGACCCTTTGACCCTTCAGCTTTTATACTGAGCATGAGGCAGATGGGATGGAATACCCTGTGGGTCAGTTTTGGGTCACCTGTCCTGTCCGCACCTCAGAGGTGTGACCCCTCTACGCTTTTCCGCTTCCCACCCTCCAACGGGGCAAATAACAAAGTTGGCTGGCCTTGGGTGTTACAGCAATAAGGATAAGCAAGAGCCTCTCTGCATCCCATCCCTTGGCATAAATTATAAACAATCAGGTCTTATCACTCTGGGAGCAGAATACAGTCTTAAAAATACACCATTAATTTCAGAGAGTTCAGTTAGCTAGAAGAGGCTTAGCTAAAAAAATTACTGAACAGGAAATTGGTCCTGTTTTACCTCAAACCAGGACAGGGGACAATCCAGCTTCATGACTGGGCCCTGAGCTGAGTGTTAACACTAGGAGTGGATTTAGGGGTGGTGGCAGGTAGCTCAACATGTAGTTGAACTTTGAAGTTCTTACCAAAGGGCATTATGGATACTAAAAGCTGATATGAATTTAAGAGGAGAACAGGCATTTCCATCAAAGGGAATCCATTGAAGGATACATAATTCATGGAAAATAAACCAGCAAAAAAAGTTCAGAAGCTCCATACTACTGGAGACTGGAAGTGGTAAGTAGCTTATCTGACTGCTCTCACTCGTCTCTGCATTTTGGTGGCCACTGGGATATGACATTTGGCTGAAGAGATCTTTGGTCTGGCCCAGTACAGCTGCTTTCATGTGGTTCGCGGACCTGCCACAAAATCAAGATCAGACCTTCTTCTGGGGGAACAGGTAGAAAGAAGCTCCACAAGCGTGGCAGGAGACCCTATGGTTGCAATAACTCTAGGTAGGGGTTATATGGCTCTAAGGTCACTGAAGATGTTATGTGTGGTGCTGCTAAGGCTGTGTGTGACAAGGATAAATACGCACTAAATAATGTAATAATCACTTTCACAGAAATAATTTTACAAGTACAGCCTCCAAAGACTGCCATAATTTAACTTCCTTAGAGCACAATACGCAGGTCGCTGCTCTTCTATTGCTGGAGGATGAGATTTCTTTTCACAGTGTGAGGGAACCAAAGGTTCCCAATTCCACTCCATCCCTACAGGAAGACAGCAGCGTAGAGCAAAGTAAGGAAAAACAGCAGGCCTGGTCTCTTGCAGGAAAAGAGTTCCTGCTGGGCTTTTGGCACTGAACAAAAGCAGGAAGCAGAGGGTTGAGTTTAGTTTCTGGTTTGAGTTCTGCCTTTTTTGAGCCTTCCTCTAACAACTTACTGGAGGGGTCAGACGAGGAAAGAGGACAGGGGAGTAGCAGCCCATCCTAAGGACCCGTAACCCGAGGGGAGCATGCTGTAAAGCTGTTCCAGGAAGGCAGTATGGCTGCTGTCAGTAAGTTGCCAAACCTAAGAGTGTGTGACGGTATGCTCTCCCCTCTCCAGGCCCCAACCTAATATATATCTCCTGTAACCCTGCCCAAGTGATAACAACCCGTGGTGGTTACCATGGGTGCATGTGGTCGTGATGGCGACATCCAAGGCTCAACATGGTTTTGGGGAGACAGATAACAACACAATAGCCAAGGGCTAACTTAAGCAATCCTGGTTCTGTGGTCAATATGCAAATATGACTATAGGTCAATCATCTTACCCCCATAAATGGTGAACAGCCCAAGAGCCCTTTGAGCTCTCCTGAATAGCAGCAGGCTGCACGCCGGCATCTCCCCTTGAGCAGGGATGCCCTCAAGGTTACTCCTCGAGATGCAGAGATTCCTTGCCACAACAGATCCTCGGTAAGTGACTAACAGCATGCTAAACCTTAACTAAGTGATATAAAGGATTGATTGCGCATATATAATCCTTGAGACATAAACTGTTGACCAAGTCTGGGACTAGGATCCAGCTGCACCTAGACTCCTCTCTGAGAAGGAGTTTAGAAAGCAAAGGGGTCCTTTCTGAACCTCACAACTCAACGGGAGGGTCTCCCCGACAGCTCTGTCTGACCCTGTCCTCTATGCAGTAAATAACCAAGTGTGCCTTGCCATCTCCAATCTTGTTAAAACACTGTCGCATTTACCATCAAACTTCGTTAAATCCCTGTTTTATATCAATAAATGTATTGCTGCTTCTCTCTATGAGTGAAGTGCATCACTCCTTCTGCGACAGAGTGGCAAAAAGTTTGCACTCCTCCACTGGAGGACTGTCATGAGTTTGTAAAGGTAAAGATCATTTACACCTACTGAACTCAACTCAACAGGGGTCACTCAGCCTTGCCTTTGTGTGTCGTTCTTAACTACATAGTAAAGTCCCATCAGGGCCAACAACATAAAAGCAGTTGTACTGGGTCAGACCAAAGGTCTGCCTGGCCAAATGTCATCTCCAACGGCAGCCAAAAGGAGACACAAGAAGAAGAGATCTCATCAGGCTCAGCTCTCCAGAGCTGGGAGGACAGGAGGGAGAAGGAGGCTTGCCCTGCTCTTTTTCCGTAGATACCACAGGGTTAGGTGGAAGAGGCTCACAGCCTCAGCCTGCCTCTCCTCCAGGAGGTGTTTGTCTCCTTCCAAATCTTTAGTAACACAGGTAACATCCTACAGTTAAATTCTCTAAACCCCTGCTTCTATATTAATCCTATTTTCAATAACATACCAAAGGCAAACTCAGAAGGGGCCTAATTCCACTCTCAGTAAACATTAATTGGCACTACAATGAAGACCCACATCTCTCCCCACTCCTTTTTTAAAACATAATTTAAGAATGGCTGAAGTAAATGCTAATTACACGAACCACGGTGGAAGCAAAGAGAAAAAAGCCCCAAAAAACCAACAGTAGAGCAACGCCAACAAATTGAAGATAACACATTCACAAACTTTGAATTGTCATGGTAACTAGACAAGCTATAAATTCTCTGGCACCACACTTGGATGTTTTAAGCAAATTGATGTCATTACAACTCTGTGAGTAAGGCTCATGGCATAGGTCTGATAATAGTGTCTGTTATTACAGCTGCCCATTATCAAACTCTACCACCTTCTTACTGAACACTCAAATTTGCCATATTAAACACAGCCCCCTCAGGGTTATTAAATACCTCTTTCCTTTCCCCCATTCTCAGCAACGTTTCTATTGCCCTAACCAGAATTTTCCAGGAGAGGAGGGCGGGCATCTGCCATTTACATTGTCAGCCTGGGTGATTCAGCTGCTTCCTAAACCAGGGCAGGGAAAATACATTGCTAAAAAGGCCCTGGCATCCTTGGTCTTGAAATGAAGTCGTTATGAGACTAGAACTGCCAGGACCAGACTCGCGGTAGTCCAGAGGGATGAGGTAAGTGAGGGGAACAAGACTGGGACAAGCAGCAAAGCATCATGTTTGAAGGACTTGGGAGGAGAGTCAGCACCTACAGGAAAACCTTTCCCTCTGTAACCTGGAATAGACTAACACCATACCAGCCCCAGGCAGGTCCCTCTCCTGCCTTTAGCACCAGCCGGTGAGGCAAGTGACAGCGCATGAGTGGTGGAACCAGTTTAAGGCAGGGTGAACTACAATAATTGGAAGCTTTCAGCTTCAAGGAAAACCTAAGTCTCAGTACAGCACAATGTGGTAGCAGTTCCCCGCCTACCCAGCGCGTCATCTTGAAATTCAGGAATATACAATGAGGCTTCCATATCCCTTTAATGTAGCTTTAAAAAAAATAAAATAAAATCAGCCACTCCCATGTTAGGAAATACTGAGATCAAAGCATTTCCCCAGCTGGAGCTGGTGTCCCTGTGTTACCCCCAAGCCTGTAACACAGCCATGCTATTTCCCCGCAGGCCATAGGGGTGGAGGAAGGAAGGATGCAGGCGGGGAGGGAGCTCTGCCTGCAGCTCCTTCCCTGTCAGACAGCGAACACCAGGCCACGTGCTGCACAGCACCGCGTGGGAAGGAGCTGTTGCCCAGTCTCCGGAGTCTCATCCCAAGTCTCACATCATTTGGCAGCTAAGAAGAATGACCTCACCTGACCAGAGATCCCTCTGACTGGGACTCCAGCCAGACAGCTGCCTAGGGAAGGGTGTAAGGCAGCACGAGGCAGCTGCAAACTTTCTACACTGAGCTCTACGGCTTGCTTTTTATCTAGAAATGTAGCTGCTTCAAATGACATCTCACAACACGCTATTCACAAATCTGCATTAGCCCTTTCAAGTAGCTGGGAACTGAAGCAGCCAGAGGTTGAAATGAGAAGCAGCCCGTAGTTAAGATGGATGCTGTCAGATGTCCTGCGTCAATTTTTTCCAGGTTACACAACATCGTGTTGCTCTCAATCAGAGTATTCCTCCCCACAATTGTCTGTGAAGGAAACAAGGCAGGTGAGCTCATACCAGGGACTAAAACCGCAGGGATGACAGCATTAAAAACAACACAATTAGCCTTAAGGGACTAGTCTAATTTACTCGGCAACATCACAACTGAAGAGAGTGACTGTTTATCCCACCCCCCTTTGCAAGCCTTTGCTCTGGTCACTATCTACCTTCCAACAGCTGCAAACGTAGTGCAGATGTTATGCTACAGCTACCATCACACTAACCAGTTCACGTGGGCAGCGAGCAAGGCGGAGTGCTCGGGGAGTTCCTTTTGCCTCAACTGAGGAAGGAGCAGTGCTACAACTTTCATTTAAATTCAAGTCTTTCAATTATTCTACGTGCTGTGTGCCTTTTGGAGGCATGTCTCTTAGCAGGTCAACAGGAACCATCATTCACCATTTCATTTTATCTAAGAACAGAAAGGCAGTAAGATGAGAAGGTATGAATGAAAATTTCATTTTACATGGTCTTTGCCCCTAGGAGGAAGAAGAAAGGAGGTCATCTGACTTTGCAAAACCAGCAACCGCACACACAGTCTGCTTGTACGCATCCTGGGGAAGGGGAAGTAAGAAATAAGCGGAACTCTTTCCCTGTCCTGACCTTCCAGATTTTTCTAGTTTATTCTAAATGTTTTTGAGAGGAAACACTGGCAAAAGTCATTAAAAAAAAATGCAAGAACATTAGGACAATCTTTTGAAAGCAGTGAAGCTGAGGGAGGCCAATACATCTTTCTCAGTGCTGACTAAAAAAAAAATCAGCACAATGACAAAACTGTTTGAATGCGCAGTAGTACACTTCTGACCTAAATATCAAGCTGTAGCTTAATCGCAGTATTGCAAAACTAAGAGCCAAGGCCTGTGACTCAATGGTCACAACTATTCAAGAATACATTTACATAAATTAAAGGATAGACTCTTCATGAATTTTTTAATAGACATAAACATGAGTCCAGTTCCTTAAGTGCAAAATTATATTTCATTTGTTTCGCACAAACATCAGAATACAAGATCTAACATAACACCAAGATTTGCAACTTAAACATTTCCAAAACAGAAAGCAAAGTAAGCATTCCATATTTAGTCTGTAACTGAGCTTTTTGTGGTTGTCCCCAACACCCATACTACCTTAATGATATACCTTAAGGCTTTTTGTTAATAAGAAACTATGCAAATTTCTTCACAGTTACAACGTGGTGTAGAGACAGCTGACTGAAAGCATGTTCAGGTTTTTCTTGGTGAAAGTCCATTTCAGTGGACTTTAAAGTAGGTCCTGAATGGAATTTTCAGCATAATTTTGCAGTTCTGCTAGTCTGACTGTTGTGAGAGTCCCAAAACAGAAGCAGCAATACTAAAGAACCATTAAGAAAAAAATGTTAATGGGCAAAAGAGGAAAAAAAAAGCTGCAGAGCACTTACAGGCAGACAAAGGCAATTGCAGTATTTTTCTCAGGAATTAAAAAAAAAAAAAGCACATGCTTCTGTGTTCAGAATTTAAATGGCAGAGTGAGTGTTTAAAGTAGAATTTTATACCCCTGAAAATAGGGGATTATTCTGAAGCACTTTCATTTACTGACTGTAATAACTAGCCATTTTATACATAGATACCATACTCCTTATCCACAGTCGAAAACAGATTTCCTTAACGTATGTTACATAGCACAACCCTTTTTCAAACCGGTATTGCTTGCACAGTCATTGATGAGCTCTACCAGTTTCAGAATAGCAAACATCCAATTATTTAACGGTATAAATACTGATTACTAAAGTTTTAATCATAAGTATAAAATCTCTATGTAAAACCACATGCTACAGCCTATCTGCACAAAGGCCAGGAAAAAGGTTACTTTTTCTTGTAACAAAGTGCTACTGCAGAATTGACTGATTTGTTGCGGACACTTCTGAAGAACTACAGATTGTTTGGCTCAGAGTATTTCCCTACAAAGAATCTAAGTTCATCTCAGAAGACTGTAAAGCAGTTAGTTTCAGGTTGCTCAATAAAAAAAAAAAACAAACAAAAAAACCCCAACAAAACCAACCAAACTCTTGAATTATGGCTATGCAACCAAACAAGTAGGCAAATTTTAATTTTCTCTAAACTATTTCCCAGCTTTCGCTATTACTTCCAAAGTTTCCATCTACATTTAGTTACACAGAGCACCATGAGATAGTACCTGTGTTACAGCTCGAGCAGATTAAGCAGTCGGTGCTCTACCTGTGGTACCTGGCCATCTGAACATTTCTCATCCATTAGGCTTTAACTCATCTGATTTCTGTCAAATGGATCAGGAATGAATGGCCAAGTATCTTCTCAGCAGAGAACCCCAAAACTTCTTAAATGACTCCACCTGTAAAGCAGCACTTGTCTGTGACTCCTCTAGGAAGCCTCATTTTAGATATAGCAATCCTGTCCTCTTTTCCCTCCATCAGAGGCATGGGACGGAGTGAAAAGGGGAAAACCTCTAAGGCAAGAATCAAAAAGAGGTACTCAACTCCCACTTGAGCTTTAAAATACATCTTCCTTTACATAGTAAGGCTACCACATCAGATTTTCCCAGTCATCCTTTTTCACACCTAGACACTTTCAAGTAGAAAGAAGAGAACTTGTCCATTTATTTGGGATTTCCAAGTATCAGGCAGTCCACAGCAAGAGCAGTATCTGACAGGCTGACATACCTGGAAGCCCAGAGTGAGCCCTCAGACCAACTGCATGCTCAGTGTAGCCCTGTGCAGAGACTAGCACATCCAAACTGCGTTGGTTTTACAGCACGTGTGCTGCCGCCCGTGTTCCAGACCCCAGGAAGACAAGTCAGAACAAGAACAGAGCTGTCCGACATCTGGAACCCACAGGACAAACGGCCACCATAATAATGTCTGGCGCAGCCTGGACACACGGGCCCATGCTACTTGTATATGGACCCACACTGTGATGTGAAATACGGGAGTCACATATACAAAGTTATAGCTGGGGAAGATGACAACACCAGGAATGTTCCCAAATACTACCTCCATATGTTCCAGGTCAAGCTCCGATATTCTGCATTATATCATGGTAAATATGACATTCACTCTTATACCTTTAATTTTTCCATATAAAATATCAGGTATTCCTATCTGTATGGCAAAGACAGTATTTATGAATTGGTCCATAACACCGCAGTGCATCAAAATCAGATTTTGAGCATTTGTTCAGCAGCTGCTAAATGAAAAAGAAAGTTTTCTGTAGCTGGTGGAAATCGCTTTTGTTTCAGGGCCTCAGAGTTAAGGGTTGGTTTTTCATTGCCATCGGAAACTTCAGTAAGTGAGGCTAAAGTAGCCAAGACTTCCTTTGTCTTCAGAGAAATATCCTTGAAGAAAGAAAAACAAGCAACCGCAAATTTAGTATTAGGTGTAATATTTTAACATACACTTGTTTAAAAAAAAAATCAATACAGAACAAGAAGAAAATAATGATAAATAAATTGTTCATTTTAAATAAAGACCCCATTTATTTTAAGGCAAACCTGCAATGGCTCTTCAGCCTGCTCTTGTGCTAAGTTGATTAAAGGAAGCACAGCCACTCCACTGGCCTAACTGAGCTCTTTTCACAAAGTTGCTCAGTTGTGAAATGTCTAATAGTCTATTAGATAGGGGAGGAAGTGAAAGAAACATCATCATAAAAATCAGGCTTTATAGCTGAGAAGCCATACCTCAGTAGGACTACTTCAAAGGTATTAACAATACTATTGAGAAGGTATTGAGCAAAATCCATGCTTTGTAGCATAAAACTGGGAAACTAATTTTACTGAAAGTCTTATAATCAATATAATTTCTGAAGTTTCTTCAGCAATGTGGCTACCCAAGAGACAATATAAACCAAGTATGTCATCCTTAAAAACCTGTATGAAGAATAAAAATGCTCATTTGTAAAGAGGCAGAGGATAGAAGAGATTGACTGATTCTGAGACAATCTTCCTCCTACTCCCTCCTTCCACCAAGATTTAGCAATAAAAGTAATTCAACTAGATTTAAACATAAAAACAAAATATTAACCTTAATGACTTGACTGTCTGATTTATCTGGATCTTCTGCAGATTGAACAATTAGTTGCCCAATTTCTTTATGAAGTTTTCCCATGGTCATTGCCTCTGAGTAGGAGGAAAAAAAAAGAAAAAGCACACATTCACATAAAACGACCATTTCATTGGTATCTAGAAAAGCCTATGAATAACAAGCCAAAACAAGGAGTCCTCTTCATGACTGCCATGTGAAATCCATTGGTAAAGGCAGTAACCTGACGTATCAACAGCCATGCCAGCACAGGCAAGTTGTGGCCCAAAGCAGATGACAAGGAGCAGTAAGATGACAAGCAACATAAAAGCTTTCCTTTCAAATAGTCCCCAATCTCTAAGTATTAGTGCAATGTTTTTCTAAGGACTCATGTGCCATCTCTGCATTCAGCTGAATGTCTCTTCCGTGTAATTGCCTAACATGGGTGTTTTGAAATCTCAGTTGTAGATCTGTTCGAAGATGAAGCATGTCTTTCCAAATTCCAACTTTCACCAGTCTTCGAGTCTCAATAAAACTGAAAGACAGAAGCTTACAGATTGACTTTTCAGAACCTGGATGGAAGAAGGATCAAGATCGCTTGACCTACAGCGAGGTTCAGGAATTACTATCAACTCTCAAATACACAGCCGCTAAATCCAAAGTATAAAAAGCAACCAACCTTTTACTACAGGGGAAATAGTGATCTCACTATCTGCCAAATTCACATACACATCATAGAGGTCAGGTCTACTGTTCACTTCAGAATCTGTAAATCCAGCAATGTAACCTAGAGAGTAGAATTTTGGCAAGATTAGGATCTTCATAAACAAAACCAAAACAAAACCAAGATATTGCGGAAAATCACAGTCCTGTGTGTCTGTTTTAAGAGTATGTGACACAATACTCATTGGATCCAAGAAGTTGTTCTCTTGACATTGTCAAGTCATTTGATGAGTGCGTCCAGCAGAACGCTTCACTTCTGATGAGCCTAAAAATCAGCTTCTAAAATGTCCTTGATCATGGATGAACCCTAACACAACATGCAATACAAAAGCATTATCAATTTGAAATTTTTAACTCTCTACCTTGCTTATAAAAGTATTCATTTGCAAATGAAAAACCACTGAACTTCCTATTCAAAAGAATCTCCACTCAGGAGCCCCTTGTCACTGTCTAAGTCAGTATTAGATTGAAACAGAGGAATAAAACCAGCAGATTTTATTATTTATAGCATGCCAGGTGAGCAAACTTAGAGCACCTTTTCTCTGTGGAAGATGTTTGGTGAGCCGAAACAAGCACTGTTGGTAATGCAGTAGAAATACTGAAGATGAGTAGTCCTCTTGCTCATTATTCCATACAGGGAAGCCTCTCAATTGCCACATTACATGTCATGCTAACCTCTGCATAAACCAAGGGCCTCTTCCTGCACGACGTGTTAAGTACTACCCATACACAGCAATGTGTCACACAGATCAAACTCCTACATAGCTGGTAAAGTCTACCTGTGATTAGGAGCCAGAGACTTCACTGGCAGCAGTCAGAATGAAAATTTGGAACCTCGGAGTTAGGAACCAAAAAAAAAAAAAATCCTAAGAATTCAGTTACTAGCTATGCGTAGAAGTTGGGAAAAAAAAAAAGCTTATCTAAAATGAGCTGTTTCCGTACAACAGTAAAACTTTCAATCCCTCTGATCACAATATCAAAAGTCTCAAAGCTGCTTTGCATCTGCAATTAGGGATAGACTGATGTGGATGCACCCAGAAACACCAGATTAACTAGTTATCTTCTGACATATTTGTTTAGTTGATTTGCCTTTTCTAAAGAAAATGATGCTGTTTAACTTTGAACAATAGCATTAATAGCAAAGTAACCATTATTTTGCCCCAAAGAGCACTGCTGCAAGACCTTGCACCATTAGAAACTGAAATCGTATTTTCTTTATAAATTAATAAATTATCACTACCTGTGCAGGCTTTTAAGGCTTCCACTTCCTCCTCATTTAGATGTACATATGAATGAAGAATTGACCAGTCTTGTCGATGCCACACTAAAGCAGGCAAAGTCCTAGAGAAATGAGATTGGTATTTGACACATAGTAGGTTTTTACCTATCCTGAAGTATCACAGTACAAAACGCATGTCATAAGAAAGAACTAGTAATGACTAGGTCTCATTTCACATGCATATACCTGAACTACAGAGATTTCTGCTAAAAGTACAAGCAGAGTTTATCACTCATTCGACAGTTAAACTTCTCTGAGTTGATGTAACACGTGGCTAAAGCCTTAAGAGGGATTTAGCAGGATTTCATTAAACAGGTTTAAGAGACCTTTTTTCCCTAAATTATGGGCACTTCTCTCAATGAAGGTTCAAGATTTGTTGGACTTTTTGGGGGTGGGGAGGGAGGTAGGGATTCACAAAGTACCTGGTAAACTCCTGGATTGCTTCTATTCTAGGATGGTACACTACAATTCTCTTTTTTAACATCAGTGCCGTATATAAGATAACTGTTTCCATTCCAAACTGAGATACTATATCTAGAACAGAGGGGAAAAATCATTTTATAGAAGATATACATGCTGATATTATAATTTGTTTTTTGAAGAAGCTTAATAATAACAGCAGAGAGAATACTGTCAACACTATTTACTTGAAGTACACATGAAAACTGGATTGCATTTTATATTGTACAAAAGAAATCAGAATAGAGACTTCTGGTAATAATTAACCTTTGATGGAACCAGCAAGATAAGCCTTCCGAGCATCAAAATCCTTGCTGAGGAAAGACCCATTCTCTTCGCTTTGGCAGATCCCCTTTGTAAGGACCGCAATGTAACTCTCCATCATCTTAACTGGACTTCCATGCTTCAAGTAGATTCTGCATGAAAAGAAGAGAGTCGGGTATTTTGATTTCAGTCAGTACCAGCAGATATGAAAAAAAAAAAACCTCACAGTATCACAGATAGCAATACTATTGACAAGAATTCTTATTTATATATCTTTTGGACACCTGACTGAGGTTTTGAATACTAAACTAGAAGTCTTTCAACATGCACACAAAAACATGTATGTCTTCTAGGATAAAAAGACTACCTTGTATTTTTATTTGAGTTTCTTATTTTACGAAAGAACCAACATTTACCAACATAGAAGCATAGCACAAAGATGTAAGCAGGTGTCCAGACTAAAGACTCTTTGCAGACTTGGAAGGTACCTGCTTTATGAAAAAGCTACTACAGTAACTCCTGTTATTACATGCAGACTATGTGACTAGTTATTCATTTTTTATCCAAGTATCATCATTCTTCTGTACTCTTTGTTAAACGATGAAAGAAAAATACAAGCATATGTCCTCGATACTCAATAATAAAAAAAAAAAATTAAAAAAAAAAATCAACAACACAAAACAACCACACCCCAACAAAATCCATGCACTTTTAGCTGTCTTCCAGACAGCAGAGACACACCATAACCTATTTTACGGGTTAAGATACTTCAGGAATAGCACTGAAGCTTTCAACTATCTGTTTTCCATATTAACTATAGCACAAAGCCATGTCACATTTGAAACCCAATTATCATGTTTAAAGGAATCCATCCTGGATTTGAAAAGAAGTATTAGCTGATAAATCAGCATTAATGTGATCCACATTGAATCTAAATATTTCATATAATCAGTGAAAAAGAACAATCTCAGTTTTTCAATACCCTGCAGAACTAGTAAGCCTGGCGGCATTCCTAAGTTCGTGATACAGTAACCCCACAATTGCATCCAATTAGCTGCAGAATCTCTGGGAATATTCTTGATATCAAGAACCCGGACCCAACTAATTTGGGAACTGAAGGAAAAGCAAAGAAAGATACAGAGGGAGATCATGAGAATGGGGATGTGGAGGAAAGTGAGTGAACAGGACAAGGGAAGGAGAAGACGGTAGTCTAGTTGGAGTCACAGACCTTGAGAAGCAGAGGGCTCTCATTTCCATAGAGAAAAAGCAAAAACATCCCTGGGTGCTGTGCCTAGTTCAGAGGAGCTGCAGGAAGTATCTGTAGTAGAGATGTTGTGGAGGGATGCAAGATGTCCACCCTACACATGGTGACCTTTGACTACACAGCACTGACCTCTTCCCAAATGTTTATGCTGTTCAAAAATATATTCTCAGAGAAAATGAGCATGTGGGTGGGTGATGGTGTGTGTCTGAAGAAGACGTTCACATTAAAACCTACTGGGCATCTAACACCCAACACTTACTGCATGAACCCAAGACAAGCTCAAATCAAGGATTTAAATAATTCAAGTCACAGTTTGTAGGACTGAGTTTCCAGCAGATTGTTAGACGAAAGGCAAACACAACACAATGAAATTTAGTCTTTTGCCTTAGCAAGATCTAAACACGCACACAGCAGTACCTCAAAACAGCTTTT
>VFFE01009051.1:1672863-1720938 GCA_008921705.1 Burhinus oedicnemus
CCTCTTTCTGATTTCATAACGGAAACCTCAGAAGCCGTAAATTTAAGACACCGTGGCCGAGCTGCGCACGGTTTAGCTCTGTAACAGGCAGACCGAGACGCCGGCCTCAGCGAGCGGGCACCCCTTGGCACAACCGCGGGCTGGCAAGCACCCGGCCGGGACAGGCCCTGCGGCCGCAGCTCGGCGAGGCGCTGCTAACCGGCACCCCCCGCCCGCCCCGAGCCCCAGCCCGGCCCTCCCAGCAGCTCCCCGGCACCGCATCCCTTCCCCCGGGGCCGGGAGGGCCCTTACCGATCAGCCCCACCGCCAGCAGCAGCTGCGCCTCCGGCTCTGCCATCTTCCCTGCGCGGCCCCGCCGCCTTCCGCCCGCCGCGAGCCCCGCCCCGCCGGGGCTCCGCCCGGTGCGGCCCCGCCCGCCAGGCTGCCTCCCCTCAGCCCCCGGCCGCCATTTACTGCCCGCTCCCACCGCGCTCTGCTGTGGGGAGGTGCCTCCGGCTGCCGCCCTCACGCCCCCTGGCACCTACCAGCCTGTTTTCCAGCAGTAACTGGGGGCGGGGGAAAAAAGCCTTTAGAAAAAATATATTTTTTTTTCATTGCCTGCATTATAGAATAGTTAGAGTTGGAAGGGACCTTAAAGATCATCTAGTTCCAACCCCCCTGCCATGGGCAGGGACACCTCCCACTAGACCAGGTTGCTCAAAGCCTCATCCAACCTGGCCTTGGACACCTCCAGGGATGGGGCAGCCACAGCTTCCCTGGGCAACCTGTGCCAGCGTCTCACCACCCTCAGAGTAAAGGATTTCTTCCTCATATCTAACCTAAATCTCCCCTTTCAGTTTAAAACCGTTACCCCTTGTCCTATCACTACACTCCCTGATAAAGACTCCCTCCCCATCTTTCCTGTAGCCCCTTTAGGTACTGGAAGGGGCTATAAGGTCTCCCCGGCACCTTCTCTTTTCCAGGCTGAACAACCCCAACTCTCTCAGCCTGTCCTCACAGCAGAGGTGCTCCAGCCCTCTGATCATCTTCGTGGCCCTCCTCTGGACCCGCTCCAACAGGTCCACGTCCTTCTTATGCTGGAGGCTCCAGAGCTGGACACAGTATTCCAGGTGGGGTCTCACCAGAGCGGAGTAGAGGGGCAGAATCATCTCCCTCAACCTGCTGGCCACGCTGCTTTTGATGCAGCCCAGGATGCGGTTGGCCTTGTGGGCTGTGAGCGCACATTGCCGGACCATGTTGAGGTTCTCATCTACCAACACCCCCAAGTCCTTCTCCTCAGGGCTGCTCTCAATCCATTCTCTGCCCAGCCAAATTTGTGCTTGGGATTGCCCCGCTCCACATGCAGGACCTTGCACTTGGCCTTGTTGAACTTCATGAGGTTCACACAGGTCCACCTCTCAAGCCTGTCGAGGTCCCTCTGGACGGCATGATCTCGCTTTGTAAGTCACAGGGCACGACTTAGGTGAAATGTTACAGAAAAGGAGGTAGCCCTGCTGGCAACTGCCTCTCAAGTCACGTCCAAAAGCTGCACCCCTGGACAAAGCCCAAAATACAGCCCCCCTGCCCTGGTACTCCTACAGAGCGATCATAAAGGCTGGTTTGTGCCTGAAAGGTGGCCTGAGTAAGGCAGGGAATATTCATAAAGCATAGGATAGTTCAGGCCGTCTAGTCCAACCCCCCTGCAATAAGCAGGGACTTCTTCAAACAGATCAGGTTGCTCAGAGCCCCATCCAACCTGATCTTGAATGTTTCCAGGGATGGGGCATCGACCACCTCTCTGGGCAACCTGGGTCAGTGTTTCACCACCCTCAGTGCAAAAAGTTTCTCCCTTATATCTAGTCTAAATCTTCACTTTTTTAGTTTAAAGCCATTACCCCTCGTCCTATTGCAACAGGTCCTTCTAAAAAGTTTGTCCCTGTCTTTCCTGTAGGCCCCCTTTAACTACTGAAAGGCCGCAGTAAGGTCTCCCCAGAGACGTAACAGCTATTCCTGAATAACTCCATGCATCAACATGTTTATTTGAGAATAAAAAGATCTCATTTTCAAGTTTGGCTGAACAATGGTACCTGAACACCACATATGGAAGCCATAGCATTCAAACTCCACTAATGGCACAGAGCCGCCACTGATTAGGAAGAAGAAACTTCCAAAATACCTGGGATAACTACAGGAGCACCAGAAGCTGCTAATGAAATTGTGCAGTCCTGGGAGAGAAGCCAAGCCTGCCAATGACCACACCCGGCTAGGGAACACGCTAAAGGGTAGCCCATCATGATTTTCATAAAGGTATAAAGTTAAAGCACACACATCAAATATACTTAGCCATCGTGTAGAAAGAGATGTAAGGAGTCAGACCATAAAAGCTGCTCCTGATACAAAATCGTATAATTCAAGCCTGGAGGGCTTTCGGGAACTTTAGAGAGATTCAAAGAAGTGGAGAGTGCTCCCGAATAGCAAATACTGCTATAAAGCAGCAATGAACAGATGCCCCCCAGAGAAGGCTGCAAGGCCTCAGGGTAGGTGCTGGCTCCGGCGACACAGCACCCAACAGCCTGTGGGTGCTGGGCAGTGTCTCCGGTACTGATCTGACAGTCTTTTAAATTAATTTTATGAAGACAAGGCAAGTACTTGTTCAGCACTATAAATAGCTTAATGAAGATTCTACTGAATGTATAACTGTGGTTTGAAAAAGAAAACATCTAGGCTGCCAGAGACATTTCACAATGCAGGCCATATTAAAATACCGTCGTGTAAATCAATAATGTGGCCTGATGGAGAACACTGTGTACAATACCGGTCACCGGATCTCAAAGAGGTACCAAGGACACAAGGACACAGAGTAGCTTCCAAGTGAAGAGAGCCTAAAAAAGCAAAGTTGCTTTCCCCTCCCTTCCTTTTTTTACTCTAGAATGGAGGCTCGTGCACTAGAGCAAGAAGGGATCAGTGCTACATGGATACACTGATGGTGCTAAAGCTTCCATACACTGACTGTGTCTATTTTGATCTTAGTTTTAACTATTTTTCTGTTTAGCAATAAACTCTGATTACAAAACAACCTTAAAAGTAATTTTTTTAATGCATTGTATAATAGTTATGAAACTTTCTGGTGGCCATGCAAGACGGTTCATGTGAACAGTATGCAAAAAGAAACCAAGCAACAAGTATATAGAAAGAAATGTACCAAAACAGAAATTCAAAAGACAAGAAAAGGCTGTCTTTAGTCATCATAAACAGACTTCCTCTCCACCTATGTACTTTTTGAAAAATCATACTTAGATACACTTAAGAAACCAGTGCGAGTCAGCTGGGTGTGCAGAGGGTCACAGCTACGGTCATGATGTCATCAGTGATCTAGCTGCAGAGGTGTGCATTTCTGCTGCTGGACTGAAAAGCATACTGTGTTCAGTGCCTTACGTGGAGACGCACTATTCCGCTGTTTACTCATCCAAAATAGCCCATTAGTCACATATCCACTTGCTGCTGTTCTACTGCTTTTGTGGCTGCTGTTCTAGGACTTGTGTATAATTCACACACCTTTGTACAGCTTCCATTTCCTCTCCATATGCCAATGGAAATTTTCACATCAGTACTTTTGAAAAATACACACTGGCACTAGCAGTTACCACATGTTGCTACTACTATTGCACTTAAGACTTAAAAGAAGAGCAGAGTTCCTCTGAAAGTTTCCCAAATTTTTAAGAATGAAATCTGCAGCTGATCATGACTACATGCACACAGAAGGGCCTTTTCTGCAAGTTCTTAACTGCCCCAACGTACAACTTCTGAACCGGCTGAACAAGTTGTGAAGAGCAAAGGCTCTGCATACATGATGACTTCTTTGCCAAAATGTTCTTCTGCATTGAATTATTTACTTAATCCAAAAGCTTAAGGTTATGTTAGCCAAACGCCTTCACGGAGCGCAAGCCGGCTCCCCGATTCGGAGGGGTGCCGCCACCACTGAGGGTCTGATCCAGCCAGGGTCTGCCCTGCCCTGCCGGGTACGCGGGGCTGGCGGCGCCCACCCCCGGACAGCCCGCTGTCACCGGCCCCTGCCTCTGTGGCAAACCGAGCCGGATTCCTGCGCCGGAACCCCTCCGTTCCCGAGCCTCCACCGGCCGCCTCACGATTGCCTCACGGCCCCGCCGCCGCCAGCGCTCCCGCCCGCGCGCCAGGAGGGGTTTCCGCTTCCGCCGACGTCAGCGCGCGCGGGTGACGGGCCGCCCTCCCTTTCCGGCCTCGCAGGCTGCCTGGCTGGAGCACGGAGCGAGCCGCCGCCGCCGCCCTGTGAGGAGAGGCCGCCGCCATCATGCCGGTGTACTTCCAGCGGCCCGAGAATGCCCTGAAGCGGGCGAACGGTCAGTGCGGGCCGCCCCCACCACCACCGCCGGTTCGCCTCCCGCTCCCCGCGCCGTGGCGGGTAGCGTGCGCCTCTCCTCTCCCCCGGGCCGCGCCGGGCCATGCCCGTCCCGAGAGCCCCTCTGCCGACCCCGCGGCGCGGGACCTCGGCTGGCGCCTCCCTGTCGCCGAGGAGAGGCCGCCCGGGAGCGGCGCGGCGCCGCCTTGCCGCGAGCAGATGGCCGAGGCCTGTCGGCGTCGGCCTCGCCGCATGGCGGAGGCGAGGCCCGGGCGGCCGCGGGGAGCGGGCCCGGCCCGGCTCCGCCTCCCTCTCCCCGGCGGGGCCCCCGGCCGCGGGCGTAGGCAGTGGGCAGGCTCTGGGCGAAATGGGGATCGCGGCGGTGGGGGCCTGTTCTGCCGAGGGCAGCGAGGCCCGGGCCCCGCCGCGCCTGAGCCCGCGGCCCTGCACTGGGGGACCCGCGGCAAAGCGTCCGCCGTGCCTGCCGCCGGGAAGGGGCTCTCCGCTGGCCGGGGGCTTGGCGTGAGGTGAGCGGCCCGGATCTCGTACCCGTTCCGGGATGATTTCAAACCCGGTCTGATCCCGGGCCCTGTTTTTCCATGTGGCCTTCGTTTTCAGTAGTCCCAGATGCTTCATGTGACTCTGATGAGAAGGCAAATGATTAAACTCCTTAAATGTTGCACAGGCTGATGTATAAGTTTGCCCCTGGAGTAGAAACCAAGGAGGACTGCTGTAGCAGTCTCTAACTGCCTGCCCCATATAAAGCCAGACTGGTTATATTTATCAGCTGTCTCCTTTCAGGCTTCTTTTTTTATAGTATCCTATTTTAAGCACTTAGCAAGACCATTTAGTCCCTTCATTGTCACAGGGCTGATTGCTGGATGACAGTTAAAGACATCCAAAAATTACAGATGATGTACGGGTCTTGAAATGACAGCTGAAGAGGCTGTGTAGTCTGGGGACTATATGTAATTCAAGTACTTGGTATTTTAACAAGAAAATGTTAAATAAAGTACTGCATGTCCTCAAGATTTTTAATCTAAAATTAATTGTAGAAATCATTCCCACGAAGATAAAAGATGAAAGATAAAATCAGCTTAAATCAGCTTCCAAAGGTGAAGTTGTATCTTAGCAGTCCTTTTACTGGAAAAGATGCACATATCATAGTATATAAACTTTAATTCAGAATTCTTAGGTAGAGTAGGTTGTACTTACTTGGTGAGCAAGTTACAGTGCTGGAATAGTGACCTGAAACTGTTTAAATCTGGCATTTTATTATTGCTTTCCTAGTACTGAAGAGCAGCTTTAAATTCACATCTCTTGCACTGCTGCAAGTCTACTAATTTCTGACAAACTGGAGGAGTAGAGTTGAACTGAAGGGAATGTTCTCTAGACAAATGCTAGCAATCCCGAGTCTCAGTAGACTGAACGGAAAACATGAGAAGCAATGTCAAGTCTTGCAGACTGCAGGGGCTCAATCTTACTGTGTCCAAGTATAATAAAGGCAGGTTTTGTGTCACAGGCAGCAGTTTGATGTTAAACTGATGTTTCAAATTGGAACATTCAGTGCAGTTTCCAAAGTTCCAGTGTTTGCATTTTATATGTAAGGTTTAAGTGAGCATTTAGGAGCACTTTATGCTTCAAGTTCTCAGTGACCTCAGCATACATAGGTGTTTGGAAATAAGAGTTTGAATGATGGTAAATGCACACGGATATGTAAGAAAGGCTGGTTTTCCTTATATACGATAAATGCAGGTCAAAGCCAATTCTTAGCTATTGTTAGTATCTGGCATTGCTTTGTAGTCAAGGATGTAATGCAACTTTTGGGAGTGCTTTATTGTTGCAGATGTTGGGTTTACTCTCTGTTAGAGATACTGAATTATGCATGACATCTTTGTCACCTTCTGTAACGACATACATTTTCTCAGGTCAAAAAACTTAGCTTAATTCAGGGTTTTGGGTTAGCAGAAGACGAGTTGTCAATGTATATGAGCTAGTTCCTGTCCTCTCAGAGCTTCAATTGCTGTTTTGGATACCTTTTAGCATTTTAAGTGGTATAACAGAAAAAAATAGAAAAAACGTAATTCTGATAGCTATTCAGGGTCTAAGGCTTTACATTTTTTTCTGTTACAAATCCTTGTTAAAATAACTTACAGTTTCTACTGCAAGGCATGGTTGTGTGCTGTATTTGACTCTTCAGATTCACTTTGTGTGTGCTTATACTACAGTGCATGTTAAATTAGCCTTAATTATTTGACTTACTGGTAAGAACTTGCTTAACCAGAGTTAATTAAGAGTTTCAAAACAATATGAATTAATTTTGTGCTTTGTCCAGTTGGTTATCGACCACTGAGAGTTTGTGGGTGGAATGGCCTGGCTTTGTTGCAAGATTAAACTTGCCTTTCAAGTTTATTTTCATACATAAAAAATTGTAAAGCTGAGCAGTAATTGCCTCAAAAGCAGCATTGAATTAGAATAACAGTGTAAATTAAGGATAGCTTTATTAAAGTTGCCTTGGTGAGTAAAAAAATAATGCTGAATATTGTCATACTGTAACCTTAATTATCTTTAAATGTAACACTATTTTTTCTAGAAAGGAACTTGCTCATCTTATGCAAGCTCATTATTTACATAAAGTAAGCCCCAAATGCATGCTGTTGTGGTCCTTAAAAACAGCCCTGCTGCTTTAAAAATACGTCTTTTAGCCATGTTTAACTTTGATTGTAAGATTCCAAAACTTAGAACCTGTCTGATGTTTGAGCACCTTGAGCAGTCCCGTACTTTAATACTTTCTGCCATTATTTCTTTAGGAATGTGGTGATTTCCAAAGTACTTCATGGGAAGTACTGACTCCACCCCTCATCTTTTAAGAATACACACATTTCCTTTTAGCTGTACTCAGCTTCTCTTTATCTTTTAAACCTGTTTGCTTTCCATTCTCAATGTTCATTTGCCTTGCTTTTCTGCAGTTAAGAGTGCTTGTAGTGTAGGGCCTGTGTGTATGCTGGTAGCTGGCAGTGCTGCTTTGGTATTTGCTCATGGATAGTTTGCTGTATTTTGTACTGTGCAGAATGTGTGGTATATCATAGATGGGAGTTGCTGTGATGCTGAGACGTCCTGTTAGTAACAGCAGCTGCTTAGGGAATGAATAAATGGGACACTGGTTTCAGCAGCAAGGCTGGTTTAAAAAGCGTCTGACCCTTCAATTGGACTGTAGCAGCTCTTAGTGTAGGTGTTCTATAAACTGAATCTCTAGACCACTCTGAGTTTTTAAAAAAAAAAAAAAAAAATTCCAAGCAGCTTTTCTGAGTGAAGTTTGTTTGTTTGCTTGTTTCTTTCTTTCTTTCTTTCTTGGCTTGAGGGCAGGACTTTTTTCTAAGTCAAATTCAGTGGATGGTTTGTATCTTGTTGAATGACATTGATAGGTGCTGTACTACAAGCCTCGTGGTGTGTGTTCATTGTCCTTCTTGATGAAAATAGCTTTAAAACTGGATGTTTTAAATATTTTTAAATAATATTTTATTAATATGAATGAAGTGCCCAGTCATACCTTGATGGATGAAGAGACATTTCTGTCATCCTGGAATTTTCATGTTAATGGAGAGGTCTGCGTTTGTTTGCCAGTTACATCACTGAAGGACTGCCACTGCAATTGCATCTACCAGCACTTTGATATGGCCAGCTAAATCAAACCGTCAACGAACGTTGGTTAGAGTTGATTAAATTCTAAAAGTTTACAGTGTTAAGCATAAAAACATACATCTTCTGGTTTGCAAGTCTTTTGCTAATTGGGTTTTACTTTCAGAATTCCTTGAGGTCGGCAAAAAGCAGCCTGCCCTTGATGTTCTCTATGATGTTATGAAGAGTAAAAAACACCGAACATGGCAGAAAATCCACGAACCAATTATGCTGAAGTACCTGGAACTCTGTGTGGATCTCCGCAAGAGTCATCTGGCAAAAGAAGGACTGTACCAGTACAAGAATATTTGCCAGCAGGTATGGCTTTTGATTATTATTTTTTTTTATTTTTCATTTGTGGCAAGCATGGTATATGTCAGCTGATACGGTCTAAAAGTAACTGATTGGTTTTGAGTTAGAATTAATCTGCCTTTTAGATGAACCTATTTTTGTAGCATTTATGTTTTAAATATTTGCTACCTGTTGTGGGTGGAAACATCTTCCCATTTTCTGCCTTTGATGTAGGTGAACATAAAATCTTTGGAAGATGTTGTTCGAGCCTATTTAAAATTAGCTGAAGAAAAAACGGAAGCAGCTAAGGAAGAATCCCAGCAGATGGTACTGGACATAGAAGACTTAGATAACATTCAAACTCCAGAAAGGTAGGCAGCCTGTCTTTAAAATGTAGCACTTCACTGCAAAGTATCCTTATTTTCATGAAGGATATTGGCAGTTCAGAGAACTGATATATAAAGGTGGTGGATTTGAAATGGAATAGTAGTGGTGTTCTAGATATTCTAAAGGTAGGAGAAAAAAAATAGGAACGATATTTTGCATTGAACAAAATCCTAAGTCTGAGTAAAAAAAAAAGTAAAGAAAATAAGTAGTAAAGAATAGAAAACGTAGATAGAGTAGGACCGGTTCTGGGAATAGGGTTACTGCTTTCTAGGGTCTGCTCAGATCTGCATCTCTTAATGGTACTGGAGAGTTTACTGTTGATAGCTGCTCATTATCAGTTGATGTACAAAGGCTATTAATCATATTAGGCTAATTTTATTTCTGTATGTGATAACCTAAAGTCTTTCTGTCCACGTTGCACATATACAAACAAAAGGTAATGTTACTTTATACTTGCTTGGGTAAATGATGAGATATAGAAGAAAAAGCATAAAAAGTAAATTCAGAGTGTTGTAATAAATTAGATGGATAAGAATGTAGAAGGAATGGAAAAATGGCTCAGTAAATACATCCGCTTTAGATTGTGTATAGACCTTCTCTTAGACCTTGCTTAAGGTCCAGGTTAGGATGAAACCACTCTCCAGCTCTGCGAGAAGTCTCTATTCTGTTGTCAGAATTGTTTGTGGGAAACATCCTAATCTGCTTCAGGCAAAGTGAGGTCAGCTGTGATTGCATATTTATGTTCTTCAGGTGAATGTGTTGATTTACGGAATGCTGATGTTAACTCTGATTGTACAGCTATGAATGAGGAAGAGGGGTGACAAGGTGGGGGTGGAGAAATGTTTTAAACCATTCCAGCTGAGTTTAGAAAAGGCAGTCTGTCCATATCCTTGAAAAAAGTTAAAGTATAGGGAATAAATTCAGATTTCCATAAGTCAAACCAAATCAAAACTTGCAGAAGATATCAAAAGAAATAACAAAAGGATCTTCAGCTCTAAGTGGAGAATCCTAGGAAAAATGGGGGTAAAATTCTGAGGAGGAGGGTTGAGATTAGCCATCCTAGATGTGGTCTGAAGATTAAAGCAATACTTTCCCACTGATTTTTTTAAGAATATTGATTCTGGAATAAAAGAAAGAGATACGTTTTTAAAGCATAGAAATTACAGGTGAACAGAAAAGGCAGTTTTCTCTTCACGTTGGGTGATAGTGTAATTTCTATCTTAGAGTTTTAAAAATATCAGCAGATATTTTGGGTACTAAAGCTCTGCAGATACCCATCTGAGCAGACAGTGTGTTTTCTCATCGTCCATATGTAGGATTGAGTAGTGGTCTGAAGAGTTGCTGATGTGTTGTTATCATGATCATAATAACATTCAAGTCTTTAGTATGAGTTTTGAAGGAAGGAAGTAGTACATGGAGTTAAAAATAAGATAAAATTCAGCCGACGCTTGCCGAAGGGTAGATGGCATCTGATTACGTTAGAATTTTATTTGGCGATGTAATTTTTTTAGATTCAAGAAATGCCAGAGATCTAACCTGGGGAAAAGTAGAGCTCTTGATACCATACCAGAAGGGATTTTTGCAGTTGAATTGGAAAGGGACTAAAACATTGCCCTGTGAGAAACTAATGACATGTAATGGCAAAAGGAGAAACGAAGCAAGAGTGAAGTTAGAGGGAATTTTTTCAATTAAAATCTTGGCACGGAAACTAAAAAAGTCAAAGTCGTATTTACTGACGGTAGAAAATTGGAAGAAATTATCAAAGTAGAGGACATTTTGTCTTGTGTAGGTGACTGTGAGGAACAGAGTTATAGTACTCAAATAAAACTCATAAAGACGTGGAGAAGGCGGCTGTGGATTTATTTACATGTTAACAGCAAGGCTCTCTGGCAGAAGTTGGGAACTCGTTGGTTGCAGAAAATGAAGAGGTTACAGACCTGTCTTCAGTAGCTGTTCCAGGATGCCAGTGCCATTCTTGATACTGCCAGTGCCTGAAATAATCTTTGTTATAGAGGAATCCCCACTAAAAGTTAGACATTGAAGACTGACTGACCGCTCTTTTCCTTGTTCTCTTTTATATAACTGAGGACTGGAAAATGTGTCTTTTCAGTCACACTTCTGTATCTGAACAACCACAGCTTCTTTAGTGTTTTTTACGTCCTGTTTTGTAGATTTCTCATACTTTTTTGCTGGATTTGCTGTTTGATCTGTTGGAGAAGGCACTGGTGAAATGTCATTTTTAATATTGTATGTAGTACTAGTGCTCAAGGAAGTAAGTTAGAACTGGAAGCAGTGTAGTAGAAGAAAGTTACAAGAGTTGAGAGTTTATATTAGAAGCATAGTTCAAAAAGGATCCTAAAAATTAAGGCTTAGGGAAGATGATTCTTTGTAAGTTTGTCATGCTGCGCAAACTGTTTAGCAGAAAAGGGATCATGTGGGTCATAGCACTGAATTTGTGTTGGTGTCTCAGGAATCCGTTCCAGTCTTATATTTCTGTGGGTGAGGGAATGCAGTTCTGGCTCCTAACTGCAAGATTATCATGTCTTCTGAAATCTTTAAGCATCTTCTTCGTGTCAGAATTTTTAAAGGATTTGGTACTTCGTGTAAGTATTCTAGTTTTTTATGTCTACAGATCGTAAGGCACACATTGCTTCTGTGTCATGTCAACAAAAATTGAGCTCTCTCTGGCAGCATTGCTGGTGACTAAAAAGGAAGTTTCAGCAAGTAGGAAAGTATCTGAGTAGACTGTGATATTTGAACCTAACAGAGGTACAGTGTGCAGCTCCCTAGTAGAAGAGGGAAAGTTAAAATCCTGGCCTTAGTTTCCTTTGGCTTATTCATGTGAAGGATACAAAAATTCCTGACATCTCTTATGTTTGGAGCTTGTATGTGTCAGTCATATATGCAGGGGCCAAAGTCTGAAACTTAATAGCAAGAAAAGTTATCTACAGGCTTTAAAGGAAAAGGGAGAAGTCTGAGGGACCAATCTGAAAATAAACAATAGACTGTTCAGCAGCAGTTAGCTGTTTAGATCCGTCCAGTCTCATCTTAGATCTTGATAAAAAAAATCGGTGAGAATTGTGGTGAATAAACCACTTTTTATTTTCCTTACCCCCTGTCCCAACTGTAGTGTTCTTTTGAGCGCTGTAAGCGGAGAAGACACTCAGGATCGTACTGATCGACTGCTTTTGACACCCTGGGTTAAATTTCTGTGGGAATCATATAGACAATGTTTGGATCTTCTCCGAAATAATTCTCGAGTGGAACGCCTATACCATGATATTGCACAGCAAGGTAAGTTGAAAAGATGGAAGCTTAAAGTGTAATGAGATCTAGGACATCTATATTATATCCTGCAAAACTAGAAACTTAAAGGTTATTTCTGTTTGGATATTGCTTCAGAGTTGGAAATATGTTAATATCTTAAGCATATGTATGTGCAAACATACTATTCTTAAAAGTACAGAGCTTACTTAAAATTACTGAGGTTTCTGGGCACTGATATTTTCTTGTCACAGAACCTGCAAGAAAAAAGTTATTTTTTACTGGACATACTGAGAATATGAGAATTATTCGTGCTGCGTCTTTATTTTTCTAACTTACTGATCAAAATTAGTCATGTTTTCACTTTATTATTCGGGATGGAAAATGTGTCTTCCATTAACGCATTCTATGTCAGTTAACTTCAAAAACTAGTGTATACAAAAGGGCACTGTAAAATTATGATGTGCTATCAATTTTGACACAGATGTAACTTAGCAAAATATTATGTGGAAGGTAATAGGAAGAAGCCTAGTCTGATTCTTTCTGGCATTATTCTGCAAAAATTGAATTTATAAGAACGAATACTTACATGTTGAGCTCTTCTTAAGGCTGAGAGATGAGCAGAAAAATGTTCTCCTTTGTATTTATAACTTAAGGCTCTGTATTTTTGAAAAAGAGAGTCTGTTAGATTTTTAATTCTGGATCCAAACTGTGCAGGTACATTAGGAAAGTTGATCATCAAATGAGTTCTAGGTGCTTTAGTGTATTTAAGTCTTTGTGCTACAGTGTCGAGACTTCCTTTTTTTGCCTGTTTGTGCTAGAGATACTGAAGAATTTTCAGAGTAACAGTGGCAAAGCAAAAACAGATTTTTGAGAGGAGCCACGGGATCAAATACTATTTTTTTCTGTGTTGTTTCCAGTCAATTGAAAGCTTCATTTAACTTCACCATATTTAGATGACTTGAGAATTTTTTCCCATGTTTTACAAAGCAAAACCTGAATTCATGCCATTCACAAAATTTTCTTTGCACTTAGTTCAAAATAAAAGCTAGAATCACTGCTTAAATTAGAACATTTTTAAAGAGTCAGAGTACTCCCTTTGTTCCTTAAGCTTAACTATGTAAAAGCATCTTCAGTTTTTGAGGTCAAGATGGAAGTGCTCTGCATTCATTATGTGTGACAGTTAGGTTGCATCTTGTTTGATGTGTCTTTGGACTGTAAATAAAGATTCTTTAAACGTACTGATTTACATATTTGAATCCCATTTAGAACTACCGTGAAGTTACCATTAGTGAGCATTCTTAATTTATATTGTTCATTTTTGCAGCTTTTAAGTTCTGCCTGCAGTACACGCGTAAAGCTGAGTTCCGTAAACTTTGTGATAACCTGCGAATGCATTTGGGACAGATCCAGCGTCATCATAACCAAAGCACAGCAATCAACCTCAACAATCCTGACAGTCAGTCAATGCACTTGGAGACCAGGCTTGTGCAGCTTGACAGTGCTATTAGCATGGAGCTGTGGCAGGTATGCAGCAGGGCTCCTGTAATCACACTGTAGTCCTCAGCCTTTCCAGAATCTGTTCCACGCAGATCATGTTTCATGGTATATGCTCCAAGGTAAAGCAGAATAACAGCTAAAGAATAAAGTTTTAGTATCTAGAATGTGGTATTACCTGCATATTATCTAAGCCTAATGTTAATGGGATTGCTGTTTTCATATAGCATTTCAAACCAAGGTTTTGCTGGTAGTAGTTAATGGTAAAGTGTCTGAAGTCATTAGAAGTTGATGATGACACCTTCATTTCTGCCATCTTGCATTCTCATGATCTAGATCACTGGGAAGCCGTTGGTAAATGTTAAAAGCCTACTATTAGGCTAGGGTCCTGGCATGGCTGATTGAGTTATGTTAGTGTCTAGCCAGTGAGGGTACTATCAAAGCAAAGTTTTCAAAGAGGTGCTTTGCTTTTCCAGCATTTCTGATGTCAAATTCGTTAAAAAGCCAAAGTTGTCATTTTTTAGTTTTGTGAATTTGGAGAATGTTCTCTGTTGTGTTGTTTCCTTATTAGGTATGTAAGTAATTACATGTAAGGCATTTCCAAGATTGTATGTATTTTTAGGGTAACTATACCCGTTTTTGATCATAAAAGTTATTTTAATGAAAAATGGTAAAACCGTAGTAGAATTGGTATAATAGTAAAGAAACCAGTTTTCAAAAAATTACCTGAGCTAATCGTTAACTACCAAATTCTAAGCAGATAGTTAATGGATTTTGCACTGTGTCCAGACAATTTATTTATTAGGAAAGAAGTATTTCATTTCATGTAGCTGGCAAGACTGAATGTCACAGCTTTCAGTGGTATTAAACATATTATAGTCTTACAACCTTTAGTGGATGTATATTTTTCCCTTTTTTTGGGTGTTGGAAAAAAAAAATTCCTAAAAGTAGTGTATCTGGGTTTTTTTAGGAAGCTTTCAAAGCAGTGGAGGATATTCATGGGCTATTTGCATTATCTAAGAAACCACCCAAACCACAACTGATGGCAAATTACTATCACAAAGTTTCAACTGTCTTTTGGAAATCAGGAAATGCTCTTTTTCACGCATCCACACTTCACCGACTTTATCACTTATCAAGAGAAATGCGAAAGAACCTCACACAAGAGGAGATGCAGAGGTGGGAAAAGATATTTAATATGATCTTGCATTCTATTTTTAACTCCGTAGGTTTAAAAGTAAACTAAATCGTACCCCAAAAGAAGCAGATGACGTGTATGGCTATGAGTAACTCTGCTTAAAGTGGCCAGTACTAATTGCCTCGAAACAAAGCTTCAGTGTGAATAATGTAAACATCAGGATCACCTTATTAAGTTTCCTTCTCTGTTACTGACTGGGAATCTAAGCAAGTTAATAAGTATCTGTGTTTTGCTTCCTTTTTCCTTCTGAGTAGTGGTGTTTACTTTACAAGATTTCATTATAAGTAGTTTAAACTTTTCCTTAATATATAAAAGTGTGTATAGCCAAATGGCCTTTAATTTTTTGGTAACAAGTACGATACTGGCAAGGCTTTTGAGGCATGCAGAATCATTGACTGCATTAACCTCTGAAGTTTGTGCACAGGCCTTTATAGAATCAGAATCCGGTAGGAATAAATACTCTATGGAAATTCTTATATTCCTTTTCATCTGGGTACTAAGGTTAGAATTTAAATACTTAATGTCATTTGTATCGTTACATCAAAAGGTACATCTGGCTTGTACAGCAAATTTTAAAAATCAATGCAATCAAAATAACTGGTATGGATTTGCAGCTAAAATAAGTTTTTAAAGGTGCTGCTTTCTGCTGTTTCGTTGTTTTACAGTATTTTGATATTTACAGAGGCGGCTTAAATTTATCATTTCTGTGTATATATGCGTATGTATATACACAGGTATGTAAGTACAGAAAAGATGTTTCAAATCTTTCAAAGATGTTCAAAATCTTTCCCCTGGTTACTGAAGAACACTGTATTCTGTACTCTTATTGCGCAGTTGGCATCTTTTCTGTTACTGCTGGTATTTTTACAGTTTTGCATCATGAATGCTACTTGTTCCTACTCTTGAATTGACACGTATATGAAAAGGAATTAACTGGTGTTCTCTTGTAATTCATCTTTTGTGGTCATACTTTGTCAACAGGATGTCTACTCGAGTCCTTTTGGCCACTCTGTCAATTCCTATAACTCCTGAGAGAACTGATATTGCTCGCCTTCTGGATATGGATGGCATCATTGTTGAGAAACAGAGACGTCTGGCAACCCTGTTGGGTCTTCAGGCCCCACCTACACGTGGCAGTCTCATTAATGATATGGTAGGTAGTGGTGTTCAGATGAACAGCTTTTAAACACTGAGTCCTCTTTTTGGACTGTTTTCCTTCTAGAACACTGTGCTTAGTTATGGGACAGCAGTTTAAAAGTTAAAACCGCTATACAGTTAATTGTATGACTTAATGGTATAGTGTTAAAATTTCAGTTACGCAGGAAGGTGTGTTTGGAAATGGCAGCAATAATGGGAAGCCTGAATGCTTGTGTGCACTAAAGAGTCAGATTCAATATTGTCCTTTATGTCACCCAAGCAACAAATGTAGTTTTGAAACTCTTAAGGGTTGTGGGCTAGAACTTAAGGTTTTTTTCCCCTACTCTAAGGTGTGTAATTAACTGAACCAAGTGTTTATTTTTCTGTTTTAAATGTATTTTTTATAATCACAGGTCAGATATCAAACAGCGGACCGTAAGGACCAAAGTGATTATGAAAACTTGCTTTTACTTAGCTTGAAGGGAGGCTAGATTTATCTATCTTCAGACCTTCCCAGACATTCATAAACAAAGTAGACATTCAGTCATAGTTAGGTATTTTCAGAGGATGCTTGAATTTGGGTCATTTGCATGCATGCCCAAAACTTACATTCAAGGTTCATCTTACAATTTGCGCTAATTCTTCTTCTGGTACCTCTCTGGTTTGCCTTAAAACCACAAGTTAAAGCTTCTGAAGTTTACTCATGCACTGAGATGTATGATTTTAGTTTGGATGTGGGCCTACAACTGTGTAATAGGACTTATGTCTTAGAAATGGCTAATAAGTTGAGGGGTGATACTGTAGTCTAAATATCTTATTTGTATGGGTTTTGTTTACTTTTCCATTTTTAAATACAGTTAAGTGGTGTAGTGTAGTGTTACTATCACTGCAATTAGGAATGCTGTAATAAAAAATAAGTAGTCTCCTGTATTAAAAGGTACATGTGGTGCCAGTTTAACTTCTTGAATATAAAATTCTTAAATCATAACTATTTGATAATATTGCATTGATTCTGAGATCTTTGGATTTTTTTTTATTGACTGTAGGTAAGGTTCAACGTAGTGCAATATGTTGTTCCAGAAGTGAAAGAACTTTACAATTGGCTTGAAGTAGAATTCCACCCGCTTAAATTATGTAGCCGTGTCAGCAAGGTAAGTTTTGTAGCTCTGTGTGTACAGTAATTGGCCTTGATTAATAGTCTGTTATTTGGATATTGATTTGTGGTAAATACTAACTAGCTTTTTCTGTTGCCAGAATTTTCAATGGTAGGCTTTATTTGGTCAAATTCCATTACAATGATGTGTATGTAACATCTGATATACATGGTGCACCAGATTATTGAAATAGAATGAAAATTCATTCAGGTCTCTAGGGTGCTATTCAGAGGGCCCCTATAAAGGTGCAGAGTTTTGGGAACATATCAGAAGGTCGTGGTGGAGATGATACTGAGTTAAATTTTGTTTAAAGATGCAGAAATGAGAAAACTTGGTCAACACGTGCATATGCGTGCAAGTGGTGTTGTGTGGGAAGTGGAAAAATATACCAATGACTGTTTTTACTATTAAAATGTAGAGTACTGGAAGGTAAAATAACGTGAGAGCTGTTGATTAGGTTAATGTAAATTCTGCAATTGATGAAGCACATTGTGTTCTTTTTCTTTGATAGTGGGAACAAAGATATTTGAGGTGCTAAAAAGAACTTGAAGGTAAATTAGCAGTGTGGTAAACGTTGCCAGTACTGTCAGTCGCCTTCATACAAAAATGTTAGCTATCTATTATAAATAAAAGTGTTCTGATCAAAAGATGCACTTCAGTAAAACAATGTAGTATCTGGACAGAAGTGCTGTTTTCTCATGAGCTGTAAATCGGAAGTATTTAAGAAACATGCTTCATACTTTTCATTTTGAAGTTTTAAAGGGTTGATGCAGATAGAGTAACTTTTCAGAATTTTGATAGGTTCTGAACTGGGTGAAAGACCAAGCTGAAAAGGAACCTGAACTGCAGCTGTATGTTCCTCACCTGCAAAACAATACCATTCTTCGCCTTCTGCAGCAGGTATGAGTAAAGAGAATGTATGTTCATAAGTATACATCAGTTAGAAGATGCTTTGGAAGAACGTTAAGTTGGAAACTGCCATACTGAAGTAACTTTTTTCCATCAAATTATGATTTTGAAATACTTTTTTCCAGTATATACCCTCTATCTTCAGGTTTGTACATCACTTAGGTACAGTGATAGTAGCTATACTTAATGGTGGCTGCATACAGTGGCCTAATCTCTTACCTAGATTTTCATTATGGATCTTTGATGTCTTATTTAAGGTAATTCATTGTTTCTTAAAACAATTTTTGGAGCAAGGTTTGGGTGGGATGTTCTGGTTTTGGGGTTGTATTTGTGTTTAGTTGTTTTACAGAATGCACATTTCATTGACCTGCTTTCATTACAAGTGATGAGCAGTGTTATTTCTGATGTGCTAAAGAAATAGTTGAAGGCTAATTAGCAGCATAGCTGTATGTAGTTACTGCTGCCAGTCTCCTTCATACAAAGAAGCAATTCAGGAATGGCATTTAAGCTTAGGTTAAGTTGTAATACAGTGCAGAAATAAAATCCTGATAGAGTATTTGCAATTGTATTAGTATGTATACATTCTGTTGCTGACAATTCAGTAAGTTAACTTTATAGCCCGTACAACAGCTTTTACTTCTGATCTCTTTTTAATGAGGAGAAATACCTAATGTTTCTCTTCACATACAGGTGGCCCAGATTTACCAAAGCATTGAATTTTCTCGTCTGGCTACCCTAGTTCCTTTTGTTGATGCTTTCCAGCTGGAACGTAATATTGTTGATGCGGCCAGGCATTGTGACTTACAGGTAAGTGCTGTAAAAAGACTTCTGTGAAATGACATACGGATTCATGTGTATTACATTGGATGAAAACTAACTGGTTGACATGGAACCCAAGGAAGACAATGGATTCTGATAGATGGAGATAAACTAGAGTAAAAGATGCATGTGACAGTATATACAGAACTGACAGTCGTTTGCATTCTGATGTGTATTTTTGATATAGGTCAACAACCATTAATGTAAGTCCAGTAGAAGGAAAAGTTGAAATAAATTTTGCTGGAACTTGCCCTGTGAGCCCCAGTCGTTTGGTGCAGAATGTCCTGAAGCAAGTCTAAGAAACAGGGATTTGAATTTCTGACTGTACCGAGTTGTGCGAGACTTGAAGAGCTAGCAGTCGCTGACATTGTTTTTTGTCTAACCAAGTGATTGAAGTAAAACACCAATGTCTGAGATGTTTCAGCTGCTGTTGAAGGTTGCATTGTTGGTAAAGTTGTCTGTATTGAAAGAACAATAGCCTGTAATGAAATGTTTAAGCTGGTGATGAGATACAAGTAGCTTTTAGTTGAAGTTGCTTAGTAATTATTCATTTAGGTTTTTAGATAAAGTTGAGTTAATTCATTTAGGTTGTTGACACACAACTTTAGCTTATATTTTAAATGTGTTGAAATTGTCTGCATTAAAGTCAGGATTCTTGTTTTGCATATTGCCAATGTGGAAGAAGAGGCAAGAATGACTTGTCTTGCAGTACTCATTTCATAGAATCATTGAAAGTTTAGCCTCTTCCAGTGATTTTTTTGTTTGTTTGGTTGGTTGGTTTTTTGAGTTTTGTTTTGTTTTTGTCTTTGTTTTGTTTAAACCATGGGACTCAAACAAACTTTTATTCACAGTACTATTTTTCTTCTACTAATTTGGCATTTCTCATGGTTTGGTATAGCTAAAACTTTTTTTCTTTTAAATCAATTTCTGCTTAGAGCTCCTGTTGACTCATATTGGTCATAGGTGGAGCAACGGAGGAAATAGTTGATAAATAATACAATCCTTTTTCTTTTTCTTTTTCTTTTTCTTTTTTTTACCCCGCAAAGGTTCGCCTTGATCATACTACCCGGACACTGAGTTTTGGCTCAGATTTGAATTACAGTACTAGAGAAGATGCTCCACTAGGCCCTCAACTACAAAGCATGCCTTCTGAGCAAATAAGAAATCAGTTGACTGCTATGTCCTCAGCTCTGGCTAAGGCTCTTGCAGTCATTAAGCCTCCTCACTTACTGGTAAGTCATTTTAAGTCTTCTGAAAACATTGACAAATTCTGACGTTTCCCCCTGTGCATTGTGTGATGCTTATCTGGTGCCCTTATGCAGCCTTTTGTTACTTTTTTGCTTGTCTGATCAACTGCTCCTTGGAATAATGTGTTCTCAGTGCAGTGGTAATCAATATTGTTACTGTTGTCCCCTCCCTTCAGAACAAATAATTGATCCTTGAGGTGTTAATATATACACATGTAGTGTAGCATTAATGTATTTACTAATGACAGAGTATCCTTCTGCATGTTACATACTCACCTGTTCTAATAGATCTAAATTTTATGGTCTAGCAGGACAAGCTTGTTTTGAAGTTGTGAGATCACACTTACTTTACCTTTCCTTAACATAGGAAAGGCAGTGAGCTATCTACTGCTGAATTTAACATGACATTGCAAGGATTAGGGTAGGTAGCGATCGGTGCGTTTGTACATTTGTTTACTTTCAGAAGTGTGTTGCTCTGTTTCAGAGCATTGTGATAACGATCTCTGATCTAATTTGACAGTAGTGATGGGCTGCATTTATATACTTGTGGATTAAGTAGAAATGTAAGCTAATAACTTGACACTTTATACCAAAGCTTATATTTTCATGAATGTGTTTTTCTAAGATTAGATGTACCTTTTAATTTCATTTTTTTCAGGCTGGTGGTAGTCAGCTATTTGTGCTTGTGAAGAAGAACAAATCATTCTTAATGCACCCAACTAGTTAGTATTTGGTCATAAGTAAAATCACACCAAAATGTGCACAAGAGGCCTGAGTTTAAATTGCCAGTCTTGCATATATCAGGTTTAGGATATACCAAATAATAACTTACCAATAGATGGGCCTACAGAGCTAGGGTTTGTTTAAAATTCTGCGTACATTTTTGAAAATCCAAGAGCCTGCTTTCTTTATTCTTCCTGGAGAAACTGCTGGTGTGAAGAACCTGGAATGTAACTTCATAGCGGAACCTAAAAACATGAACAAAAGATCCCGCAACTCAAGAACTGACCTGTCATTGTCACTCCCTGTCCTCCTCACTGGGGCTGTTGGCTTCAAGGTCGGACTCACCAATGAGCTCACATTTCAGGTTCTCCAGAGCCCTGTAGGTGCAAGGTGTAAATCCGTCTCGCATTTCCAGCGTGCTTTGGTTGTGGCAAGTTAAACCTTCACTTCTCCTAAAAGAGCAGTGGTGATTTTTTGTTTTGCTTTATGTGTATGAAAGATTTCATAGCAAACATATCGAGTAATTTTTCCATATGGAAAAAGGCTGATAGCAAGATGTCCATGTAGGACTGTATCATGACACCTAATGCTAGCTGACTTATGTTAGCTTGAACATATATTGGCTGTTTTGTAGTGAAGATGAAAATACTTCCATGTAGGCTTTCCCCTAAAAAATATTTTATTAGTGATTGATATTAGACAGATGGATTGTTGGTTTGAAAAAAACCCTCATGCTTTATCTATACATTCATAGACAGAAATGACAAATAGTCTTACATTTAACATGTTAGCACAATTAACTGAATAAGACATAAATGCTAGTAATTATGCTTGTAAAATTGAAGTACAGTATCAAGGTTAATCTCGATCTGTGTGGTTAGAGAAGCTACAGAACAAGTTGACGTCCTTTTTTCCTTTACTGTTCTGATCAAAACTTTTCACTTTTTCATGTTCTTAAAAACTTAATTTCTGTCAAATTTGTTAAAATTCACAAAATTTATCTAAAGCTTTTCATTTTTGTGTTTCTGGCACCTCCATGTATCTTTTAAGTGCTTGCAGACCTGCAACAAAGTGTGGAAGTTTCAGTGTTTTTGTTGAATGCCCTAGAAGTGACAGATTACTAAAAATACCTCTGAGCTAGCTCACATTTCAAGAGCAGCATGACTGAGGGAGTGTAGTGAGCTGATTGGGCTGCAATGTTTTGCTGCTTGCTGGACTGATTAAAACGGGCAGCTTCCTGAGCTGGCACAATTATACCTCTTCACGTGTGCAGCATGAATCTCTACAAAGAACTGTATAGGTACTCTGGAGGAGAATGGTGGGGTGGTTAGAAGGATGCTTAAAGAATCTTTGAGAATAGTCTATATACTAGTGTCTGGAAGTCTAGTGCTTTTTATTATTTAATTAAAATGGGGGGGGGTTATACAATTTTTATACCTAAATTGTTGAAAGACAATCATCAGGTTTTTTTATCATCTCACAGATAGTGCTCTGTGTCAATTAGGATATTTTTCTCTTACATTAATGTGTTTGGAAAAAACCAAAACTTTGAAAACAAGGGAGCTTTGGTGAAATACAGTATGGGTGGTGCTATACTTGCTAACACATGTAGAGATAAACAAGATTGACCCCCTACTCCCTTTCAGTCAAGAGTCTTAAATATCACTAACATATGGGTGTGCAGTATTTTTGGACAGAAAAAAAGTGTTAAAATATCATACCCAAGATGTGTTGCAGAATATTGTCTGATACAGACAACTTTCTCTGTTTGCACGTGGTTCTAGTGAGTTGATCCTACCTTGTTATGCCACCTGGATGAGGGATTAGGTTTGCCATTACAGTTGTATTTCCACGCAGTTGGCAAGTTTTGGAGAATAAAACTAGCCTTGAGATTTCTTTGAGAAGCATTTGCTGTGCTTTCTGCCTTTTTGAAGAGATGCTACTTACATCATTGTCTTATCCTTAATTTAAATTCAGCAAGAGAAGGAAGAACAACATCAGCTGGCAGTCACTGCCTTCCTAAAAAATTCAAGGAAAGAGCATCAGCGTATTCTTGCACGTCGTCAAACTATAGAGGAAAGAAAAGAGCGACTTGAAAGTTTAAACATTCAGCGTGAAAAAGAAGAACTGGAACAACGTGAAGCAGAATTACAAAAAGTCCGGAAAGCTGAAGAAGAGAGACTGCGCCAGGAGGCAAAGGAACGAGAGAAGGAGCGTATCCTGCAAGAGCATGAACAAATCAAAAAGAAGACTGTTCGTGAGCGCTTGGAGCAGATTAAGAAGACTGAACTGGGTGCCAAAGCATTTAAAGATATTGATATTGAGGTAGACAACTTATTTTTGAAGTTTTGAGGGGTTTTTTTATGCTTTTGGTGTTATATTGCTAGGCTCCCTGAATTTCATGTTCTTTACTAGTAACTGGTCTTATAAACAGCTTCTCTTAAAAATGAGACAGTTTGACTCTTAAATATTTAATTTGCTCAACAGTGTAAGTAAACCTTAATTCTCAGTTTGGATAGGACCTTTTTTAGCTGGAGAAATTAAGTCCAGCTGTTTGGTTCCACCACCCCTTGTTGCTTGAACAGTATCTGAAATACAAAATAGACCTGCAGATCCAATTTTGTACTATGTGGACTGTGCCTCAATTGAAAATCAACATACAAATGCTTTAGAGAGTTTTTGAAAAACAAAATACAAGTTACCCAGAAGAGAGGAGAAGAAACTGAGAATGTTTCTGAAGCAAATTAGTTTAAAAGTTAAGGGGGAAACTGTGGAGAAGCTTAAATAAGTAAACAAATCACATTTGTAAGAGAAAAAAATGTTTGCTTTATTTTGTACTGATAACTGTAATTGGTTGTAGGATCTTGAAGAATTGGATCCTGACTTCATTATGGCTAAACAAGTTGAGCAGCTTGAAAAAGAAAAGAAGGAACTTCAGGAACGTCTGAAGAATCAAGAGAAAAAGGTACAAATAGGAAGGGTACAAACCATGTCTATACAATGCTTTAGTTAGTGATTGTGAACTCCTGTATACATATATAATATTGGTGTTGAAAATGTTATATGAAACTAAAAAAAGGTAAATGGGTTAAAAACCGACTGAGTTCCTAGTATCAGTGCACAATTCTGTTCTAATTAATGGAGGTGATTTGAAAATGGACCCTTAAGCTGTATGTAACTGAATCTTAGTTTGGAAGGCTTGTAATTGGAAAATGTTCAGAGAAGATTAAATGTTTGCAGAAGGTGAGGGCATTACAGAGAAGCTGAATTCTATTAGTTGTATTAGTTCTCACTGAAACAGAGGAAATTCCACTGCTAGAGCCCTTCTGGATGGCAGAATAGGATCTGACTGAAACTTGGGTGACTATAAAAGTGTGAGGAACATGTTGTCATAGTAAATAGAAATACATAACCTGAGCAAGGTGAAACTCACCCAGGACTTCCGACAGTATCCAGGAATGAAACAGAGGTTATATGATAGAGTTGGTAATTCAGTTCACTTAAAACTGGCTTGATACTAGAAATTGGCAAGTGACATGAAAAGATCCAGGCAAAGTAGCAGAAGATTAAACAGTAGAATTAGTAGTCACCTGTGTAAATATGATCTACCTGGAAAGGTCAGCACAGCTTCTATAGAAGAATTGTAAGCCAGCGCTTCCTTTTGGAGTTGTCTGAAGCTGTCAAAACAAATATGTGAGTAAGGGTGGTCTGGTTGGTGTAACTTAAGTTGGATTTTCCAGAAAGCTTTTTACAAAGTTCTTCACCAAAGAAAACTTTGCAGCTGTGGGGTAAAAGGAGGAGTCTTTGAATGAAGCTCACTTTACCTAGATATAAAATACTTTGTGTAGGGAAAGGGTGTGTGTGTGTGTGTGGAAATCCCCCAATCTTTATGTATTAAATGATGGGCTCCAAACTTAACATTAGTCAGTAATGAGAAGCTGGTGGTTCTGCATCTCGAGCACTGCGTGCACTTGTAGTCTCTTTATCTCAAAAAGGATGCAGTTGAACTGGAAGTTTGCGAGGAGGCCAACAAGAATTTTCAGTGATGTGAATTGGCTTCTCTGTGAGAAAAGTCTATGTAAATTAGTACCCCTACATCTGAAAGACTTCTGGAGGGAGGATGTGGTAGGGGTCTGTAAGACTGTACCTGTTGTAACAGCTGACGATGGGCAGCAGTTGTTCTTGCACTGCAGGGGATAGTGAATGAGGCAACATCAAATGAAGCTAGTAGGAGCCGTATTCAGAACTATTTGTAGGAAAAGGTGGGTCTTCATCCTGTGAAGCATAGACACACAGGAGTTCTTTCCAAAGTATGTTGTTGAATGTGAAAAGCTTTGAGTTCAAAAGGACAAGAGGAGAAATCCACCAATGCCTACTAAATACAAAAAAACCCTTCAACACCGGAAATGCCAGGAGCTGAAAATTGATGACGCTGAGAGTACTGTATATATGCCTGCCTCTATTCTTGCATCCTTGCCTAGGAGTGCACTTAGCTGTCAGTGGTAGAGGCAGGTTCTTGGTTAGGTGGACCTGCAATGTGGTCCAATGTGGTTGTTCTTATGTAACAATAATATATCACATATATTGGAGAAGTCTCCAGATATCAGGGTTTTCTTTGGGAGATGCTGAAGACTGAGTCTTCCAGATTTGGTCTTTGCATTATGACATGCTAAAGGTATGTTATCTTTGTTTAGATTGACTATTTTGAAAGAGCGAAACGCTTAGAAGAAATTCCTTTAATAAAGACTGCATATGAGGAGCAAAGAGTGCATGATATGGAGCTGTGGGAGCAACAGGAAGAAGAAAGGGTAAGAATTTTTTGTTCAGATGATAAAATCCATTGGCAATGAGTGAAAAATAGTGGGGTTTGCACTGTCTTTTTTCCCCAGCTCAATCCAAAGGAAGAAGGGAAAAAGTTGATAATGAAGAATGAAGTGTTAGCTTCGCAGTTTCGTTGTGCTAGTGGACAGCAGTATCTTCTGTCTAGGATCTGAAAGAGGATAATTTCTCTTTCGAGTGGCTGAGGTAGACTGAATGCAAATATATAGTAAGATTTTACTTTGTAATACTTTTTATATTATCTATTTTTAGATCACCACTTTGCAGTTGGAGCGCGAGAAAGCCCTTGAGCATAAGAACAGACTCTCAAGGATGTTGGAGGATAGAGATTTATTTGAAGCCAGGCTCAAAGCATCACGACGAACAGTTTATGAGGTACATGAGATACGGTATTGTAATAAAATAATCCCCTGAAGTGAGGAACTAAACTTGTGACCCAGTGATTCTTTATGAAATCTAGAAACAGTATCTAGAATGGCTCAGAATTATGGAATTATTTATTTTCTGCGTTGACTAAAAAAAATTCTAAAATAAAATATTCTTGCACCCATTCCTAGGTATTATCACTTACAATTTTTGACAACTTCTGGAATAGCTTATATGGAAAATAAAAGATAGGTAAATTATTTCAGCGCAGCTATTGGTAAGAGATCATTGGATAACATATGAGCAGCCAGCTGTATCTGTACAAGTACTTGGACTTGCTGTGGTGATGGAATAATACTGACAATAATATTGAAGATGAGAATTAGATAGAAATATTTGTCTTGTTTTTTTAATCTTTTTTTTTTTTATCTGGCAATTATTTTCGTAGTCCAAGTATTTTTGGGACTTCAAGTTAATGTTGTATGTTTGCAAAATTTAGTAACAAATTAGACCACGAGGGCAGGGAAAGAACTGTGCCTTTATTTCTTGCTCTACATTTTTAAAGTTCTACATTTGCTAGGGATGTTTATAGCTTTGATTATTTGGCTGTGTTACAGTAAGAACTGGTTTAAAAAACCCAAGAAATATTATGTTAAAATAAGTAACTGCAACAATATAGGTAATTTTAAGTAATGTATTTTAGGTACAAGTAAATTATTATTCAGGTAATTACTTTCCTGAAAAAGGAGATGAAGGACTAAAATTGTGCATGCTGATTGTCTTTCTTCTAAGTAGGATTATATTCCCTTATGCAAAATTTATTTCAGAAAAGGTTGAAATGGCAAACAGGTAGTTGTTTTTCAGTGGAGCAAAGTTAATATGTTGCAGTTGGTTTGTGTTTCTGTGCAGCCTTATTTAGAAATTTATGTAACTGCCTAGCTCTTTAAACGTTACAGTTCTGGTGTTTTCATGTGTATTCTGTGTATTTCAGGATAAACTCAAGCAGTTCCAGGAACGGTTAGCAGAAGAGAGGCGAAATCGTTTGGAGGAACGCAAGAAACAACGCAAAGAAGAGAGGCGCATTACTTACTACAGAGAAAAGGAGGAAGAAGAACAAAGATTACGAGAAGAACAGCTGCTTAAAGGTACAATCAAGAATGCGATTATTTTATTCTTTACATCCTTGACCCATTCCAGATGTGTACACAGCTAACTTCTGGTTTCCGTTTCACAATATTGGTGGCAGTCTTTTCACTTTCAGTCAATGGTGAAGACTGTGTTCGTTGCTATTAGACAATATGCATTTACATTTTACCTAATGCACCTTCTGAATCCTTACGCGTGCAGCATAGAGATGACGGTAAATCTTTATAGGAGGAAGGGAGAACGAAAGCAAGGGAATGTGTCCTGCCCTCCCCTTCTCCTACACATGAATACGGGAGGAGATAAAGTGAGAGAGGCTAATGACTAAAGTCAAAGACTCAATTTTTTGTTTAGTCTGAGTTCTGTCCACTTGTTTGTACACATCTTAAAGAAAATAGAAAGGGAACATTGGTGTCAGATCAAGAACTCAAGAATTGTGACTCTCACACCTTTCATTGTGAATTGCTTTGTCTGGTAGTCTGTTTTAAGGCTTTAGAAGAGAAGAGATGATAGGGGTCCTGTAGGGTAAAATTTCTGTCCTGCTTGTCACTTGGTGGATGAAGATTTTATGTATCAGAGTTCGTGATCATGCAATACTTAAAAATCAAACAGACAAAAACCAAGCAGTCCTGAATGTCAAATTTCTAATACTGCTAGCTGATTTTTTGGTTTGACCTTTTCTAAGGAAGAGATCCTCTACCGTGCTTGAGGTAGTTAGCAATAGTTTAGCTGGCACATTTGTGGTCTGTACATCAAGTTACTGTACAGGTATTGGAATGTTTTCTTTCCTTTCTCACTAGCTGTTTTTCAAGATGCCACATTAATGAATGCATCAGGGTTCTTTTTCCTATTGCTTTTGAGTTAGGATACTTCCAGAAATCAGATTCTATGGTTACTTAAATGCATCCTGTGAAATGCTTGGATTTTTTTTTTTTAATGTGTCAAAGGGGAGAGATTGTATTTTGTCACCCTTCTGTGGACACAGCAGAGTAATGGAATTTATATTGGTAATGTGTTCTGTTCATGTTTGCAACTCTGTAGAACGTGAGGAAAAGGAACGCATTGAGCGTGAGAAACGTGAGCAGGAACAGCGTGAATACCAGGAGCGTGTCAAAAAGCTAGAAGAACTGGAGAAGAAAAAACGTCAAAGAGAAATGGAGATAGAAGAAAGAGAGCGTCGTCGAGAAGAAGAAAGGAGAGGTCTGGATGACCCATTTTCAAGAAAGGTAGGTAATACCTGCAGGTTTGTTTTCTTTTTGACTGCTCCTTCTTCTGTAGATTATTTGGAAGAAAATGGTAGCATTGCAAAATCGTAGGTTAATTATTTTTTTTTAAGTTGTAGCATAAATGGCTGATTTAATAGTTAAGTAATTGTCACCTATTTTCAGCTCGCTATCAGGATCTGGAATCTGTAGTTTAGTAATAAAGTGAAACAAACAAACTACTGAGATCTCCAGGCTGTTTAAAAACTAAACAAACAAAGACTAGAAAGAACATTTAATAAAATTTTCTTTAACACCGAAGAAGGAAAGCTATATTGGAAGCAAGTGTAGTGACTCATGCCAAAGTCACGAATTAGAGTAGATATTGAAGGAAAATCCGAGACTAAACATAAAAGCATAGTTTTGTATTTTATAAGATATACGCAGTAACATAAAAACAAGAGGTGTGTGCAACTTCCCGTTTACAATTATAAATATTGGGGGAAAATCATTATCCCAATCCAACAGGAAACAAAGTGAAAGGTATTTGCAAATAAATGTTTAATGATTTAAAAGAATGTAACTGAGTACCGTAAACCTTCTACACTCTCAGTTTTTCAGAACTTATCAATAAGAGAAGAAGTTCTAAATTTCATCCACCATAGCCATTGTCTTTGTTCAATTCATACTTCATTGAGTAACACTATGAAGATAAGTGATCAGAGCTTGTATAAATTGTTTTGATAGTCTATGAGGTAAATAGTCATCACCGGTATTTTTCACATAAGACGTACTCCTAGCCACGGACACTTGTTTATATGGAAAAGCTGACCAGGTTCTGAGAGAGATCTGTACCACTTGAAAAATTACATCTGCAGTTTTGGGGTTCTTTCTTTGCTCACGCTTGTTCGTTGGGGTCATTTCAAAAGCATTTAAGTAGACACTCATGGAGCAGTGGATATGCGAAATCTTTCCCTATATTGAGGCGTAGACTTTGACAAATAAAAACACTTTTCAAAGAGCAGTTTAAAACCAGAATACCCTTTTATAAAGAGGTTGATTGATTATGTGAAGTCAAGTATTGCTTCTTGTGGTGGAATTAGGGAATAAACAGCTGTGTTAGAAATAGTTTAGATGTTTGTGTTTGTCCAGCAACGGGGAGAGAGATTTTACCTTTATTTAAAAAAAAAATAAAAATTATTGCTGTGCCCTACTTTTAAGCCGTCTGTGTGAATTGCAAATATCTCACCTGTTCTGTGCATTGAGGTACCCAGAACAAAATGGTCTCTGCTACAGAGAGCTTTCAGTTTATTCGGTTACATTTTCTGATCCGATTAGAAAGCACAAAAGCAAATAAGTTTTTTAATTCATTCCTACTGCCATTAAGCAGCAGGAAAGTGAAACTGTTAGAAGCTCTTTTTGTGTTAACAGGTGGTAGCTCTGGCTCAGTGTAGCTATTGTTCATACACTTGTTCATAAACTTTTTAGTGTATTTGCATATATCGTACCCTACTAGTAAAGTATGTGGCACAGAGAACCGTATCGTTTTTTAAACTCTGCCAGAAGCAATAAAGTTAGTTAAGACCATACTTAAATTTATTCAAACTCTTGATAATTCAGTATTTTCTACAGTGCAACAAGTGAGTTTTTAATGACATGCTATGCTCTGAAATGAGCTGAAAATCTTCATTTTAAAGTATTCAGAAAGAATATTCCTAATTTCTTTTGACATACAGGAATCTCGTTGGGGTGATAGGGAGTCTGAAAGCTCCTGGAGAAGAGGTGGTGAGACAGAATCTGAATGGCGAAGAGCACCAGTGGAAAGGTAATCATTGGGTTACTAAACACCATTTGTATTGGCCTCAAAATGTGTAGGCTCCCTTTTTATTGCTACTGCTAAAGCTGCACTGAGTAATATCTCATGCCTTTATATTTCTGAAAGTTACCTTCTATTAAAAATTGCTGTGTAAGGATCTCGGAATGAGGAAGGTTTTCTCTTGGAATTGCATTCAGATAATGTTCCTGTTTTATTTAGCTTCGATATATGAAAGCTAGCAGACACCTTCTGCATCTGATAAACAAGTTGCTTACTTGGTTTCTTTTTTAAATTAAAATTTTCTGGGAAGGATGACAAACAAATGGAGGGTTGAATGAAACTAGATGATTAAACTATTGGAGATTTTTCATTTAGAAAACTGACAGTAATGTGTAAGAAGAGTAAAGTCAAAATTCAGAGTCTTAAACTATTCAAGTTCCAGAGTGAGTCACAGAGCAGAAAAATATGTGCCATAAACGAAAACAAAGTTCTGAAAGACTGTATTGAACGGAGAAGGAAGGATTTCTGAAGTAAGAATATTTTGAAGGTACTTGCACTTTAAAAAAAAGAAAAAAAAAAAAAGCTTGTGTACATCTATATATTTTAGGGTTTTTGGATATGTTCACTAATAACGAAGACTGTTTATGCAGTTCTAGAAAATTAGATCTTTAACATTTGTCCATCCCTCTGTTCAACAACAGGATGAGCTGTACCTGAAGTATTTCTGATGGTGCACGTCTAGTTGTTCGTAAAACCCGGTGCTGGTGGAGATACCACTGCTTGTTCCAATTGGCAGTATGTTCTATTGCTTAATGAGCCTTTCAGGCAGATAAATTTTTTTATAAATGTCTAACCTTAATTTCCAGTGCAGCAATTTAAATCCATTACAGCTTACTTTGACTCCAGTGGAAGCATATTAATTTACTGTTTCTCTCTCTAGTAATTACTTCTAACATATTTGAAGAGTATGATCTTTTGATAAACAAATAGTCTTTCAGTCTTTCCTTAAAAGCTGTGTTGCCGTTCTTGGTAGTGATCCACTTGCTTGTGAATTGCAAAATCAAAAATTGGATGAAACTGCTGGGTTTAACTATTAACATATTGCAGAAGTGTTTAATGCAAATTTAATTTGTATGCCTCACTGTGATTGATTTTTTTTTTTTTTTTAACAACAGAATGATACAGGTGACCCATATTAATTTATTTAATCATTATAGCATAGAGTTTTTCTGCATAAGTATTTTCTTAGTCATTTCTCTTTCAACTTTTGTAGAAATTGAGCTGTGTGACTACTAAGGAGTTAAAATTAGGCACCTGTCCTGGTTTGAGGTAGAACAGAACCAATTTTCTTTTCCATAATTTTAGTTTTCAGGACAGCATCCTTTGGATTATTATGTAGCATGTTTGGTAAAACTTCTCTCCTTTTACTAAAAGGAATATACTGAGGAATACTAAAACAAAATACTGATAGCAGTCAAAGTTAGTATCTATGGAATTTTAAGTAAAGCAATGTTTCGATTTTTTTTTTTTTTGCTGAATTTAGGAAATAACAAAGTAAAAACGATGATACTCAGACATAATTGCAGAAGAAAGGTGTAATTCTGCATTCTTTAGTAGCCCCTAGTCTACCTTCAATGGGATTTTAACCGTAAAGGGAAAATGTGTTGGATACAAAGACAGCAGTTCAAACCTAACTGTAAGTGAGTAAAGTCATTCCAAAATGTATTTCTGAACCGAGTAATAAAGGCAGTGACATAGAGGACAGAGCATCAGATTTAATTTGCAGCATGTATCTAGCTGCAAGTACAGCTATTGGATATATGCGTTAAAAAGTGCTTATGGATGCGAGTACAAGGAGAGAAGCTATAGAAGATGTCTCACAGACAGTTTCTCATGGAAATGGCACAGTCCTGGCATACAAGCCATATTGGTACACACATCCTTACAGTCACGGAGCAACCAATTGTGCTATGCAGCAACCCCCAGAGTGCTGGATTCCAGGTGATCAGCATGTCCCACTGTTCTCAGTCTTTTCCGTGCCATGGTTCCAGTTACAAGAGAAAACAGATTACAGAAAGGCAGAAGAGTCCAGCAAGGGCTGTCTGTTTCTTGGACAGCTAGTGGCTTTATTGTGAGTTACAACTAGCCTGCGAGTATTTGCTTTGTTCCTTCACTGTGCAAGAAAGGTAATTTTCGTAAGAAACAAAAGAGGAAAATAAAACTAATGATCTTTCTGTGGTAGATGTAACAAAATTTCGTAAGGAAGAGAAGAAAGTCAATCCTGATATAAAAAAATACTACAAATATTGCAGTTGCAGGAAAAAAGAGGTTAACATAAATGTGTCATGTAGGGTTAAATTAAAAGCCAGTTGGTTTAGTAGAAAAAGTTGTTTTATGGTGGTACCTCTTGTTCTCTCTCTGGATCACAGAAAAATCCGTAAAATACTGTTAGGAACTAGACACTTGCACATTGAAACAGTGAAGTAACAACCAATATAGACCTGGTGGTCACTAGAAGTGGCGGGGCAGTGCTGCAGGCTGTCATACTTAGCACAGCTCATTAGAGTTATTACTGCCGCAGAGTGCTATCCCAAAGGATCAACAAATGCTTATATGCTTATGGTCAAGAAATATTAAAAAGCCAAAGTGTATAGAAAAAGGGAGTTGACATCTTTTTTATGTTTCTGCTGTTTGTGCCTGAGTTAAAAGATGAGAAAAAAAAGTTACAAACCTGTAACAGTGGTAGACACTATAGTGTGAACTTTGCCAGCAAATTTCTGCTTTATTTGGTAAAGCTGTCTGCATGCTTTCAGCTCTTGTAGATCTCTGTGTAGGGTTTTTAGAGATTATTGAGAAATGTGTTATATCATAGAAACTGGATTGCAGTCACTGGCAGAACCAGTGACTGCCATTTGCTAGTATTCTTAATATTCATGCATCCCTCTGCTCTTACTCGTTTATCAGATGCTGTTTGACTCTTAATTTCAGTAAACTTTTGAAGTGGGAGTCAGGATTTCTACAAGGGAAAGGACAAAAGCTGAAATATGAACACTGAAGTTGTCAAACAAGAAAAAAATGTAAAAACAAGAGGGGTAAATTCACCTGCAAGTAATAGTTTAAAAATTAGAGTAGTAATAGTTTAGAAATAGATTTTAAAATCCTAAAACCCTGAAACAGTACCTGAGTATGAATGAATGAAATACTTGTTCATTTGATGAACTTTAAAACTATTTCTCTACATGTCTTTTACGTCAAAACAATCAGATTTTTCAAAGGAGAAGATTATCCAATTTGAGTCTAAATGGAAGTTAACAATCTCCATGTCTTGTTTTTATCTCACAGCTCAATGGTAATTGCATTCTCCCTTACGCTTCCAAAACTAATAAGTACGCTGCTCAAATTCCTCGAAATTCTTGAGATGCAGAGTTGTCACAAACTGTTGCCTCTTTGTTCTCACCTCTTGGAGTCCTACATCTGTTGTTTTGTAGCGAGTCATTGCTGGTTTTGTTTACATTTAGTAGCATAGTGGATTTCTAAGCCTGTGGGGGTTTTTTTGTTTGGTTTGTTCTGTTGTTTTGGTGGGGTTTTTTTCAGTCCATGAGATTCAGCTCCAGTACTATGATGTACTATTGCTTGTTTCTTTTTATTGCTGAGGAACTAGCTTAGGGAAGTTAATTTCCTGAAATAAAGAAGTTAATCTGGTGACAAAGCCAGGGTTTATGGTCTAAAAACATGTATAAAATCCCGTAGACATTAAACGAAATGTTGTGTCCAGAGAAGTGACAAGAGTGGAAGGCTCTAACCGTTGCACAGTAGTGTCTGATCTTTTCAGTGTTACAAATCCAAACATATTCCAAAGATGAACTGATGACTCAATAGCCCAGGGAAAATGCTCGCCTATTCTTTACTTCCCACATACATCCTAGTAAGGAGAGTCTGAGCAAGCACTGATAGCCTGCCAGAGCCTGGTGCACCCTGCTTGCCATCAGGGACTAGCAGTGGATTGAGTCATGAGTTTACTATGTTGTCCTGCCATATCTAATTGGGGATGTATGTCAGTGAAAGTGGCGCTGATATGTTGGGCTGAAACTGTGCCAAAGCATATGAAAACAGGGATTGGACTGTAGGTTTGGCATGTGCGTGAAGAAGAGGGATACCTACTTGATGGTTCTGGGGTTTTTTTAATACTGGTTCTTTGAGACTTAGCTTGAGTTTGTCAGATGAGGCTTGGTGTAGAAGCCAAACCTCTTCTCTGTTGTGTTGCAGCAGATAACCAACAAGGGACTGTAGTTACCCCCTTCAAACTGTAGTTTTGAAGGAGATAATAAACTGTTCAGTCTTTACTGAAGCTGTAGGGATGGTGACCTACCACTTTTCCATAGCAATTAAGGAAATCAGAATGTTTGCATTTGAGAACTGCAAGCTCTGTAAATGTGTTTGCAACCACACATCAAGTGGATACATTCAGAAATGGCCTTGACGGGTTCAATACTGTTGATCTGATATGTAAAGCTTTCCTGGATGTTAGCTTCTAATTTTTGCTCATTTCCTATGGTTTTATAGAGATTGGCGTCGAGGAGAAGCAAGAGATGATGAAAGGCCTTTCCGGCGAGGAGATGATCTGCCCCGACGAGGAGATGATCTGCCGCGACGAGGGGATGATCTGCCACGACGTGGTGCTGCAGAAGAAAAGGAACGTCCTTCTGTGGAATCCACAGAGGACAGGCCACCTAGGCGTGAAGGGGATGAGGACAGGCCACCTAGGCGTGAAGGGGACGAGGACAGGCCACCCAGACGCGGATTGGATGACGACAGGCCGCCCAGACGTGGTTTGGATGATGATAGAGGGAGCTGGCGGGCTGCGGATGATGACAGGGGTCCTAGGCGTGGAATGGATGACGACAGGCCACCCAGACGTGCTTTGGATGACGACAGGCCACCCAGACGTGCTTTGGATGACGACAGGCCACCCAGGCGCGGCTTGGACGATGACAGAGGCAGTTGGCGTGCAGCAGATGACGACAGAGGACCCAGGCGTGGACTGGACGACGACAGGCCACCCAGACGGGCTTTGGATGATGACAGGCCACCCAGGCGTGGGCTGGATGATGACCGGGGCAGCTGGCGTGCTGCAGATGATGACAGGGGTCCCAGGCGGGGGATGGATGATGACAGAGGTCCCAGGCGGGGGATGGATGATGACAGAGGTCCCAGGCGCGGGATGGATGACGACAGGATGTCAAGGCGCGATGATGACAGGGGACCATGGCGTAGCGCAGATGATGACAGGCTCTCCAGACGAGATGATGACAGGGGTCCGTGGCGTAGCAGTGATGATTCAAGGCCAGGTCCTTGGAGACCATTTGGTAAACCAGGTAAAATATAATAACATAATAGTCTAACCCCCAAAGCATATGTTAACCTAGCACATAATGGGTGTAATGTACTTGCTACCAAAGATGGGAGAATCAACTCTGAAAATGTCTGGATTAATTTGGCTAATGTGGACACTCCTTTACTTAGTATAATGAAACCTTTTAATTTGGCTGAACAACAAAAACAAAATAACGCAGCAGTGTCTTTTGCTTGCCTGGAAGATACCTAAAGGTCACATAGTAATGCTGGTAATTTACCTATGTGCAGAAACAAAATACACAAGTTGAATGCTCTGATGGGAGAGAAACATTCTCTAGGTTAGCACACCTTGGTCTCTTTCCCTGCCCCCTCTGTACATCTGAAATAAACCTCCTTCTAAGGAGGATTTTGATATATCATTCAAGTCGGTCTGGTTTTGCAAAGGTTGGGTTTTTTTATGTGTACAAAGATATTCCTGTTTTGTTACCATTCCTTTTTTGCTTTTATGTCTGCCTTTCTTGAAAATCCTGCTTTGAGCAGGAGCTTGGATCAGGTGACCTTCTGAGGTCCCTTACAATCTGAATTATGCTATTCTTGTAGTTTGTTTCTAATCTTAAGTCTTGTTGATGGTGACTACTACAAGTGTTTCTGATTCTTTTCAGAACTGTTGATGACCTTTAAATGTTAGATACGATTTTGATTTCCTGGTTCTTTTTATTCAGATTTAGGTGCCACATCAACTGTATAAGCAGGCACTAATTCTGTAATCCAAACCTGTAGCAAAGTTATCATAAATCTTGCACTCCAGTAAGCTTTCACCTTTTTCCTATCTAAAGAAAAAGCAGGCTGCCTAATAAAGAACTCCCATTCATAAGTAACTGAACAATATTGCAGGATGCACTGTAAATGATAGTTGTATTTTAAAGTAGTGATTTAGAAAGCAGTACGTTCATAAAAATTTGCTTGCCTAAAATCTCCTCACTTGTAGTTTTTCACAAGGGAATCTGCTGTCTGAGCTACCCCCTTTACTTCTTCCTGCACTTGTTTTGCACAAGACTTTGAGGAGTTTGTGGTTTCTGACTGAAAACTGCAGGGTATAATCAGCTCTGCTAAACTGTCGCAGGCAGTCAGTCCCGATACATGAGGTATATATTACTGTCTTCATATTAAGCAGTTTCTACAGTGTTTTGTCTATGGCTCCCACTCAATGTGCACTTGTTACAAGCATCTTGAGTTGGATCCTCAGGGATCAAAAACTTGAAGAACCAGTTTCTGTGGTGGAAGTAAAGGATTCTTTGTCCACAAAGAGATCAGAGGTCAGTCACAAATTCCTTTGACTGTGTTTCCTACTTATAGGGGGATGGAGAGAAAGAGAAAAGGCTCGTGAGGACAGCTGGGGGCCTCCCCGAGACTCCAGACCGCCAGGAGACCGCGAATGGGATAGAGACAAAGATCGTGATGAAAATGAGAAAGACCGTGAATTTGACAGAGATAGAGATTTTGATCGAGATGATCGTTTCAGGCGTCCCAGGTTTGACTTCTCTGTTTAAATACTTCTAGAATGTTTCTGTTTGAAAACAAACAAAAAAAAAAAGGTGCCCTGCTGATAAAGAAAGAATGTGACATCGCCTAGTGAAAGGAACAGTGATTGGTTTGTATGAAATTAATCGCTTTAAGACAGTAAATGGGTAGTGGCATTTTGGGGGCTTTTTGGTTTGTTATTTTTAGGACGTTGTAACTGTTTACAGAAGGAATCCTAAAATGCTGTACTGCTTTTCATTTTATTTTTTTTTTAACCTGTTATCAAGAGAATTTCATGTTAGGCTCCAGAAGAACAGAAAAGGTTTGGAAATATGTCAGTATGTTAAATAGAGACCCACTAGGCCTGAAAATACCTGTGTTATGATTTATTATTACTACTTTCCATAATAAAGGTAAAATCTTAACGTTTAGTCTTTTTTTTATGTTTTGAATGGCAAAAGGGATGACGCTGGTTGGAGAAGAGGGCCAGCTGAAGAGACTTCTAGCTGGAGAGATTCAAGTCGTCGTGAAGAATGGGACAGAGGTGGTCGTGACATGAGAGATCGACGTGCTGATGACAGAGATCCACCCCTCAGAAGAGGACCGCCACTCAGATCTGACCGTGAAGAACGTATGTTTATTTTAGTGTTCCTAAAGGCTTACATTCATTATAGGGCCTTCCTGTTACTCTGACAGCGCTAGGATGTGACAAAATGGGAATAAGTTACATTTTCAGCCACTTAAATTCCCTTTGCATAAGCAAAGCAATAGAAAGAAGCTTTAGTGTAATTGAGAATTTTTCCTTGAATCTTAAATTATTTTAATTGTGCTCTTTTCTATCATAGTAGCATTTCACATCTGCAGTAGAAAGATAACATTTTAAAATACGCAGTTTTCATAGTAGGATTATGTTCAGGGTGAATGAAATTCTTGTACTTAAATTATCAAGGTAGATGTCCCAGAAAGTAATTTCTAGGTCATTTCTTAAAACGATTAAAATGTGAGGGAAATATTTTGAAACAAGGCCTTGTGGGTTTCACACTATTAATGGTATTGATTTTGATGAATAACCTATTTTAATTACATACCTTAACCTGTTTTAATTATGTACATTTATTAATCCAATATTAATTCTAAAAATACAGTAACGGCAAATACATTTAGCCTGAGATACCACGTTTTCCAATTCTGGCGTTCTCCCATTCAGAATCTCGTTTGGTCTCTGCCCTGAGTGTGGGTGCCCCCCGAAGATGGGCGGGTGCTGTCAGGGGGGTGGTCGCGGAGAGCAGGCTGGAGCAGAACATGTCACACGGGACTTCAGTTGGCGGAAAGGCTGAGGGTTCTCAGTGTGGAGATTTACTGGTTTTAATACATCAAAAAGTTTTGGTATTTGACTGTCTGGTTTGGTATCCGACACAGTTTTGTTCACTGATAGCTGGGGTAGAATTCTTTAACATCCTTTTGGAGGAAATGAACAATTTTTCCCATAGTAAAGGATGGTGAATGCTGTCACCAGTGGCATTGTGTAATCCCGTGCCATTTATACCTCTGATTTCAGTAGGCTGAAGAGTAATTTGGTGTCTTTTGAGACAGTGAACACCTAAACATTTTCCACAAGTGTTCTTAAGTTCGGATTTTTCTGTTTTCAGAGTTCAGTCATTTCTAAGGAGACACTTTTGTGCTTTTAATTCTGATAATAATATAAGAATATATTTTACATCATAAACCCGTGTACCTCAATAGAACATTCTTAATACAGTTACTGTGTTTTAAAGATGACACTTGGGTTGCTCACAACAATCCTGAATCTGAAAAGAGGCTTGAGTAGTTCCTGTCCGTTACTTCACTATAAAATTAAGCTGTGCATTTGGCTGTCATCATCATATTACCTCTTGGCAAGACTGAGAATCAGTAAATCAGACTGTCGGTGCCAGGCATGTTTGTTTAAACTCTTGAAGGCTGCTGGTGGAGCATGACAAAGGTTGTTCTATTGTCTTTCTGTATTTGTAGCAAGCTCATGGCGGCGTGCTGATGATAGGAGAGAAGAACGTGGAGAAGAACGTGAAACAGTTCGGCGATCAGCTCCTGCTCCTGCTGCTTCTCCAGCTTCTGCTCCCCCACCAGCATCAAAAGATCGAGAGAGAGATGGGGAGAAGGAGAAGGGTTCCTGGAAAACAGAAAAGGAGCGTGAGCCCCTTCGCCGTACTAAAAATGAGACAGATGAAGAAGGGTGGACCACTGTACGACGTTAAGTGAAAATCACAGAGTTTAACCAATGTTTTAGCTTTGATTTGATCGAATCCACGGATTATATTTGTGCTTATAAACATTCTGAATTGGAATTCTTTAACAAATGTTTTGAGGTAACGTGAAAGCATGAGCTTGAATTACTTACTCATATAGATTGATCATGCACAAAACTCACAGCAGAAGGTTGGAAATTGAATGCCAGTTTTTGAAATTTCAAATGATGCTTATTTCATGGGTCATTTGTTCCTAAAATAAAAAGAGGCAAGCCCAACAGCTGTCTTGAGTAATGCTTCTATCTCGCACCAAAACAGGCTGACCTTTTTATTTTTAGTCTTTCTTAATTTGGAATGGGGTATTACCATCACAGAATATGCATTTGAAAACACTTCTCTTCACACAGTGGAATTATTGAAAAAGCAGAGCTAAATCAATTTCCATAATTAGCCAAAAAAATAGAAAAATATAAAAGCCCTCTTTTACATAGGTATCTTTGAGGGCAGGCGGTTTCCGAGAGACTTATTTTATCACTATCTAAATTCAGTAAGTTGTTTAAATTTGAATTAAATACAATGAACATGATGAGCACTAGCTACACTGGGATATTTTCTGTAGATTTACTTGAATACATAACGCCTGGGAGGTCATTTTGCAGTCATTGTTCCAGTAATGTATACTGCTGCAGTGTACAACCAGGAAACTTCAAGCTTTTACAATTTAAGTGTTTTGGTAAGCATATGGCTATGTATTTTCTGTTGCCAATATCACAACCGCTTTTTCCATTACTGGATAATTCATGCCTTTCAAGGATTTATAAATATTGTCATATTTAAAATGTGTGGTTTTGGAGAAATTGTTGAATCTTCCCCCAATTCTTTGTCTTCAGGGTCAATTCTTTCCCTTTCCAAAAAAGTGATTTGTAGTAATGGCTGTGTTGACTTCAATTTTGGGGTGCGGTAACAACGATTAACTATCTGGTCATACTGAAGCCAACACAGAACTTGCTGCTGTGTGTTTCTTCAATGATAAATAAACAACCTAAGGAATTAGCTGCTACAGTGTCTTGACTTTTTAGTAACTTACTGCAATGTAGGTTAATGCAGAGCAGCTGTTGAACAGCTCTTTTCTGTGTGCATAACCTGTTCCTGTACCAGCTGAAGGAGACTGAGAATGCCTGGGATGGTTTCTTCCTGAGAAACCTGGTTTAATTTTAAAGTGTGTGAACGAAAGTTGTAATACTCTTCTTGGCCTTTTCCTGTCTTCTGCTGAGCTTTCCAGGTCCTATTCATTTCTCAGGAAAAAAACTTGCTTTCATGGTCATCTTCTGAGGGCCAGATCTTTGTGCTTTTGCAGCCTGTCAGGTCATTGCTTGTTGAGTCACAGAATTCCTTCAGAACAGTACTGTTTTCTAAACAAACACACACACACACATTTCCTTGTGCCTCATACAGTCCAATAAAGGATGGAAACAGAGCATGGCGGCTACCCAGTAACAGAGTGCTTTCTGGATTTGGGGTGGTGGGCGCTGCTGCTGTTCAGCTACTGTCCTTACATTCTGTGTCATAGGATTACAGGATCGTTCCTGTTAAAAGAGACCTGGAGCTCACCAAGTGAAGTCAGACTTGTTACTCAGAACCATGTTTCTCCAGTGTGATCCTGAAAATCTCCAAGGATGGAGACTGCACAACCTTTCTGGGCAACCTCTTCCACTGTTTGACTGCTCCCACAGTGAAAAAGCGTAACCCTTTCTCTTTTCTGGCTTCTACCTGTTGTCTCTCACCCTCATGCACTGCTGTGAAAAGCCTGACTTTGTTTTCCTGACAACTTGTGGTAGGTGCTTGCTGGCTGCTGTTGGTCTCCCCAAAGCATTCCCTTCTGCAGGCTGAGCAGGACCTGTTCCCTCCCTTTCCTTCTCCTGACCATCTTGTTGGCCCTCTGCTGAACTTCTCCAGTTTGGCAGTGTCTTCCTTGTAGGGGATGGATACGGGACCTGGAACTGCATGCGGCAGTCAAGATCAGGTCTACTGAGTGTGGACTAGAGGGGGATGCTCTCTTCCCTCATCTACAGGCTGTGGTCCTGTTCAAACAGCCTGAGCTCTGGCTCATGCTCACCTTTATGCCTGCCAGGGCCCTGGAGGCGTCTGAGCCACCCCCCAGCCTGTCTGCACAGGCTTCTTCCTTGGCACTGCAGGAGTCTGCCCCTGCTGAACTTCATCAGGCTCCTGCCCAGCCTGCCTTGGTCCCTCTGGATGGCAGCCCTGCCCCAAGTGTATTGACTGGTCCTCCCAGTTTGGTGTCCTCCGCAAACCTGCTGACAGGGCACCCTGCTGCCACCTCCAGGCCCTTGACAAAGGTGTCAGGCCAGCTCCCAGGAGAGGCCCCTGTGATACCCCACTCCAGGTGCAGTCCAGCCCATTGACCACGATGCTGAACATCCAACCGCCCACCTGGTTGTCCAGCTGTCTGGGCTGTAACACCCTAACTTGGGCAAAGAATTTTGTGTGAGACAGTGTTGAAAGCCTTGCTAAAGTCGAGCTGAAGAACATCCACCACTCTTTCCCTTGTCCACGAAGTTACTTTGTTGTAGAAGGCAGGTGAGTCAGGCAGGATTTACCCTCAGTAAACCCACGCTGACTGTCCCCAGTCACCTTCTCCTGCATGTGCCCAAAACACACTCAGATTTCCTGCGTGATTTTCCCAGGGACTGAAGTGACACCATCTGGCCTGTAGTTTCTCAGATGGTCCTCTTGGCCTTTTTTGAAGATGGGTGCAACATTTGCCTTCCTCTAGTCATCAGGGAGATGCCAGGAGTGGTTATACCTCCAGTTAGTTATTTTTAATTTTATCCAAACAAAGCCATTTTTATATGGGATAAACGTTAGTGATCATTGCACCAGCTAAAGCTCTGTTCCCAAATGTGTGTTCTTAACTTCCATTATTTGAGAGAGATAGTGATAATGTTGCCAACACCTGTAAAATCCTCAGGACAGGCAGCTTGAGAAAAGACCTGCAAGATGTGAGCTTTGCAGACACACCAGTGTGTTTATTTGACTGCTTGATCATTTTAGACAGAATACTAACTACGGTGATCAAAAGCCACTACTGACCAAATCCAACAGCTAAAACCTCCACCTACTGCTGTAGTTACACATCAGCACAAAGTTTGGTCACCTGATGTTGATGAAGTCAAATGAATTCTCTGTCAGGCATTGCCATTTGATTGATTCAATGTCCAGTTAAACATCTAAAATTTTCAGTGAACCTTAGAAGAATACAAACTGGCCCGTGCTATAATTAGAAGGCAGAACTTAGGGCTGCTGCTGGTTAAATGGATGCAAACATTGCTCGATTTAACCAAATCTCCAAGAGCAGAGCAAGGCAGGTGATGAGGCATGAACAGTTCAGTTTGTTTCCTACTCCAGGAGCAGCCCAGCAACTGACCTCCGGCTGGTGGGCAGGGCTGAGGACCATCAGGCTGCTCAGCAGAAGTAGGGTATGGACACTTGCATTGTACTTCCCCTAAAGCGCCTTTGTTCTAAAAAGTAAAATAAAATCCGTATTTTAGGAGAGCTGGCAGCCCAAGGCAGGGACAATGAACGAAGCAGTGCCACTCCGGTCTGGGCACAGCCACAACTGCATCTCCGGACACGTCATGACCTTGGTTAGATGGGCCTCAGTGCAGTCATGAGCAGGTTCAGGAGCTACAGGTGGGCTGGTGGAGAGCCAGGGGCAATCTCAAACAGGAAGAGTACTGGAACTCTCATCTTCCTATCAAAGTATCTTTGTTGTTTTAATATCCATGGGCTGCAGTCATTGACAGGAAGAGCTACATTTAAGCAAGGTTTCCTTCTGTAACTAAAAGGTACCGGTGAACTGTGTAAGCCTACAAAGTAAAGGTGTCAGGTCAGTGAAATGCAAGACTCGGAGTTTACGGCTCATTCGGGCACTAGTACCCATCCCGCATAGTGTGCTGCAGAACTGCAAGAAGTGGGCACGCAAGTGGCGTAACAGGAGCACCTGAGCCTTTCCTATTTTGCCAAGGCAGGACTGGCTACAACTGAAACGCTCTACACTTCCTCTGGTCCTGCTCTTGAAAATAATTATTAATGCATTTAAGTATGGTAAGATGGAGATTCTACAAGCTGTTCCACTGCTTTTTGCTAATCAAACTCTCCCTTGCTGCAATTCAAGCTTTGTTAGTCCTTTGACTCTTGGGCAGGAGGACAATCTACTGGCTTTGCTACACCTTTTTCCACATTTGAAGATGTAGCGTATCACTCTGCTGCTTTGCCCAGACTACGGGCATATTAGAAGTAATTACCTTCCTCCCCATGTGGCTGTTACCGGACTGTCTCCAGTACATACTAACCTATACATTTGGTGGGTCAAACTGGCACATCTGTGGGAAGTAAAGACATTTTGTAGCCATCACGGTTGAGTCCTACGGCAGCTGCCTGAGGCACTGTGGTCAGCAGTGAGATGGAGAGCAAACTCTGCCCAGGTAGGACTTTCACTGAAGATGGGTACAGACATACCGGACTTCAGCTGGATCGAGTTATCTATGCATCTGACAGTAGTTTTTAATTAGAAGTAGCTTGCTTTTTGCCAAGACTAGTATCCACTGAGGATGACTATAGGCTATCCAATACTCCATGTTCATTCCTTTTACCAAAATATGGCTGTGGAAAAGATTCCAGCACTTAACATGCTTAAGACTATTTCCCTGTAATAAAGCGGTTCTCTGAAGATAAAATAGTTGGTTTAAACGAGTGGCTGTAATCTTTTGATTTGCAGCTGCCTGTAGAATAAATGAAAATAACATCAGGCTTTTCTTTGGCCTCTTCCATGGACCGTGTAACAGCTTCCAACCTGGGCTGCTTTCAGATTAAGCTATTTGCTATTCCTAGGATTTAAGTTACAAATGTAAACTGCTTCCAGTAATTTAAGGAATCAAAGTAACACTGTAAGCACTATCTATTGTAAGAAGCTTTTCAGAGTCACCAAGAACGAGCATGTTTCTGTGCTGCTCAGTGCCACAAGGAGCGTGCTGGTGCACAGGAAATCACAGACGCTTACTTAAAAAAAACAAAAAAAACCCGAAAAAAACAAACCCAAAACGTCCTTAAAGGTGCAGTCTTTATAAGACACTGACTTGCAAGAGTTTAAAGGGCAAGTTGTCCTGCTGAACGATCATGTAAAGTGACTGCAGAGCCTTGTTCTCAGGCTGCCTTTTCCTGATTTTGAATCTTGTCGTCTCCTCTCGGGAACAGTTTGAGACTGTTTCCCCCCCCTCAACCGGTCTTTTGAAGCTGTTCCTCTACCGCCTTACCTGCCAAGACTTCGATCAGATGCCTAATGCCGCGTAGGGGCTACGACAGGCAGCTCTTGGCCTTTCCACGGCAAGGCTGCAAGTCTGCCTGTTGGAGGAGAGAGGAACCGGGAGCGACCGGCAGCAGCAGAGGCCGTGGGTACAACAGTTTTCCTCTCCCACAGGCAGAAGGGAGGAACAAGCGCTGCAAAAGGCCAGTGCCGTCCAAGGCAGGGCATCTTCTGGCGTCTTGATGAACTCCCAGGCTTTGCAACAGGGCTGGTGCTACGCGGTAGCTTAATGTACAGAGGAGAGAGGAGGGGTGGGCGCACGGCAAACGCTGTCAGGAGCGCCTCGGAGCCAGCCCTGCCACAACTACCCCTCAGAAACCACCCGAGAAAAAATTTCTTAGGATCTTTCTTTGCTTTTGCATCCAGTAACAGTCAACTGCATTAAAATGTACGTACCCATCTTCAAACTTCCCACAAGGAGGTAACAAAAGTACCGAAGAAAACTTCTCCCACAGCACCGCACTGGAGCTGGATTCTAACGTGTGGGGGAGAGAGATTAAACCTGCGTGGACCAGGCACGACAAAACCAAACACATCCGACTTCTAACAGCTTAGAAGGGCCCGTGGTGCACGCCCCACACCATGAGAGACGATACGCGACGGATACCTGGCACGAGGAGAGAGCAGCTGCCACAAGGTTAGCTGCAGCCACTGCCAAGTGTTCTTTAATGCCAGCCCCACCGCATTTGGTAATTAGACCTGACACCATCTTTGGAACCACGTGATGAAGATTGAAGAGAACATTTCCACACAAAATCAGTTGCTCCCTCCTGATTGCTGCAGCTGTGAGTCAACAGCAGTGATGAATAACGAACCCTGGGCCCTCCTCCCCAGCCCACCCTGCACGTTTTGACTCCGTTCTCAACCGTCCTGCTCTCCCCCCTCTCCTGCCCCCATCTCCCACCCTGTTGAGCAGCTTTATCAAAAGGAATCCATGCAAGCAGCTACCATCCCTCTTGCCTAGCTCCCTTTTTCCATCAGGATCCATCTCTCTTTCTCATCCTCCTGGCGATGCCCCAGCAGTTCCTGCACAAGACTCTCTTCACCTCCCTGCTTTTGGCAAGCGCACCCTCGCAGACTGAGCACCCCTTCACGTCCCAGGTGTCAGTAAAGCCATCTACAGCGTAACCCTCTCTGCACCCAGGACTTGGGCACCTGCATTTTGGCTCCAGAGGGCTCCTAAGCGAACTACAAACCTGCTGCTGTTCCTTCTCCTGCCTCTGAGCCACAATAAAAGTGATTTCTGATCTCTTTAGGATTAGAAGCAACGTAGCCCTGTCTGATACTCGGTACCAAGGAACTGCCATCACCTAGGGTCCAGGTCTTCAGCATCAATCTTACACTTTGTATAGTCTATGTAGCATTAAGGGTATTTGTTAACCACATGGGTAGATCCCTCCCACCTTGCAATGAGTTAAAGCCACATTGTCTCAGCTCTTAAAAATATGTCACCTCCCCTTCCACTGTTCTGCTACAGGCTCGGCTTTCTGCTTTGCCCAGGTCTCTTCTCTCCAAAGGCTTCCCATCACCTCCCCATTCTCCACCACAAACAAGCTTTATCAAAGCTTATTTCCTGCCATACTTACTGCCTTTCACTCAGCAGAGAGGACTCAGTCTGCACCTCGGCCCAGAATCATTATGGTTTCAAGCCAGCACATGGATGCTTTCTCCTCTTGGACCTTCCTTAAAGCCACGTATCAGACCCGGAGACCTGCGAGACCCTCCACGTTCCCTGGTGGAACGTTTCAAGGGTGATCGTGGGGCCCGGCACAGCTTCTCCCATCGTGCCAGGTAAGATGCTGCGATTTTGGGGAGGAGGTGTTAGTTACCGAGCAAGTAACCGAGCGCAGGGTTGATCACCATTTGCTTCCCAGTTTTAAGACCGGCAAAGAAAATCGTTCGGATCTTTACTTTAAGACCTGACGCGCGGAGTGTGCCACCCTAATTAAATACCCTGCTATCACCAGGCATGACGACAGCTCTCCCGCCCGGACCCCACCGTGCGGTACCAGGCTGAACAACCCAGCCGGACCCCCCCAACGGCCCGGAGCGGTGTCCCCCGCCCCGGGGGGAGGCAGAGCCGGGCCCGGCCGCGGGGACCCCCGCCAACCCCCCCACCCCGGCCCCGCTCTCTGCCCACCGCTTGCTTTAACCCCCCTCCCTTTCCCAGTTAGATCTCGGCCGTAAATCCGTTTCCATAAAAATCACATATATATATATTTTTTTTTTGTTACAATAAACAAATACAGTGCATCTGAGCTGCGCAATTTCCGCGGCCCGGCGCCGGGCTCCGCGCGGGCCAGCGCGCACCAGACGCCGTGGGCGGCACGACACCGGCCCGGCGCTCCCGCTCGCCAGTCTCCGCCTTTAATAGATATATATTAATGTGTGTGAAAGAACAAAAAAACCAAACCCAAACCCCACCATCCGCTTTAAAGACAAAGAGCCAAAAAAAAGAGCCGGGAGGAAGCCGGGGCCGCCCCCCCGGGGTCCCGGCGCCTAACGGCCCTTCTTGCCCAGGGCGGTCCGGGCGTGTTTGAGCTGTTTGGCCGCCTGCATTTTGGAGAGGGGACAGTACTTGATGGTGTGGGCATTGTCGCCGCTGGCACCGCAGAGGGGGCAGGTGTAGCGCCGCAGCACCGGGCAGAGGACGCGGCCGTCGGGTCCCTTGAGGATGTGGGTGGTGTAGAGGGCCACCGCCTCCTTGTTGTTCCGGCAGAAGACGCAGACCTGCAGCTCGGGTTTGAGCAGGCGGGAGGCTGCCCGCGGGTGGGTCGGCAGCCGCCCCGCCACCACCACGCCGCCCCAGGCGTGGGCTGAGCCCTCCCGGCCCGGGTGATCCCCCGAGCAGTCCAAGACCACGGCGGCGGCCGGGCCGCCGCGCCCGGGGAAAGGGCTGAAGTCGGCGAAGCGCTCCTCCAGCAGGCCCTCGCCGTGATGGTGGTGATGGTGATGCCCGCACAGCTCCAGGTCGTGCAAGTCCAGCGCGCCCTCGAAGTACGGCCCCGCCGCCTCTTCCTCCTCCTCCTCTTCCTCCTCCTCCTCCTCGGCCGGCGGCACGGCCGCCGCCACCACCACCGAGGGGGGCTCGGCGCCGAAGCCCTTGCCGGGGCGCACGGCCTTGGTGATGAGCGTGGCCAGCCCCAGGTAGTCGTTCCAGGAGTTGAAGACGTTCCCGCAGGCGCTGTGACTCCGGCCGCCGTAGCGGGGGCCCGGCAGGCACTCCACGGGCGGGAGGTGCCGGTGTTGCTCCAGCTTGCCGCCGGGAAAAGCCTCCATGGGGCGGGGGGGGAAGGAGTGGTGCAGCTGCCCGGGAGCGCCCGCTCCCCCGAGCGCGGTGCGGGGCTGCGCCGCCGGCCCGTCCGCCCCCCTGCACCGCCCGCGCCGCTCCCGCCTCTGCCAGCGCGGGGCTGCGCGGCGCGCCTCAAATAGGGGGCGGTGGCGGGGAAACAAGGGGGCGGCCGCCGCGCTCCCATTGGCCACCGGCCAGCGCCCCCTCTCGCTCATTGGTTGGCCGCGGGGAGGGGCGGGGCGGGTGTGGCGGGGCGG
>VFFE01009051.1:1720958-1795378 GCA_008921705.1 Burhinus oedicnemus
GGTGCGCGGAGGGGCCGGCGGAGCCCCCGCACCGCGCGGAGCCGGCGGGGGAGCGGGAGCAAAGAGGGGGGCGCGGAGCGGCCCGTGGGGGCCCCATGCGGCACAGCCCCGGCCCGCCGGGGGGGAGCGGTGCCGCTCGGAGCGGGCAAAGCGCCGGCGGTGGCAGGGATGGGTCTTCATAGAATCATAGAGTAGTTTGGGTTGGAAGGGACCTTTAAAGGCCATCTGGTCCAACCCCCCTGCCATGAGCAGGGACATCTTCAACTACATCAGGTTGCTCAGAGCCCCGTCCAACCTGGTCTGGAATGTTTCCAGGGATGGGGCATCAATCACCTCTCTGGGCAACCTGGGTCGGTGTTTCACCACCCTCAGTGTAAAAAGTTTCTCCCTTATATCTAGTCTAAATCTTCACTTTTTTAGTTTAAAGCCATTACCCCTCATCCTATTGCAACAGGCCCTGCTAAAAAGTTTGTCCCCATCTTTCCTGTAGGCCCCTTTTAACTACTGAAAAGCCGCAATAGGGTCTCCCCGGAGTCTTCTCTTCTCCAGGCTGAACAACCCCAACTCTCTCAGCCTGTCCTCACAGCAGAGGGGCTCCAACCCTCGGATCATCTTTGTGGCCTCCTCTGGACCCGCTCCAACAGGTCCATGTCTTTCCTGTGCTGAGGGCTCCGGAGCTGGATGCAGTACTTCAGGTAGGGTCTCACCACAGCTCCATCTTTAGCAGAGCCATGCAAGGATAAAACAAGTTTGGTAATACGCAAGCCAAAAAGGAAAGTAATTAGTGTCTAGTAAGCTCATTAAAGGCAACAGGTGCCTTCCTGTAGGTGCTAGTAGGTTGCATGAGGCAGAGGTGATTCCTTCTTTGGACCCCTCTTAAGAAGTGGGTTTGGTTACCATCTAAAGCTAATGCAAGTTTTGGATCGGGTCTCGGATGAGGTACGTGTACTCACCAGAGTGCTGCTCTGGTGTGTGGAACCGCTCTGGTAGGTTCCACCCTAAAAAGGGAGGGGGCTGACCTGTGCTCTGGCTGCGAGCGCATCGTGTGTGGTGGGTGCATGCGGAGGGTGCTGTGCGAGGGAGCCCAGACAGCAGGATGGGCATGGGTGTCCCGCAGCACCCACCCCGCCAGTCTGACGGGTCCAGGTTTTGGTGGCCCATCTCTCGCCCCTCTGACCAGTGCTTGCAGAGCAGCTGCCGCGCTGCTGGATGTGGGGCCATGGCAGGGAGACACAGGTCCCCTTTCCTGCCCCTGATGATTCCCATCTGCTCTGGCCCCCCGGAAACCAGATCCTCCTCTGGGAAGCATCACATGCGTGCTCTTCCACTTGGGCAAGAGGAGTTAAAAATGCAGCTGCAATTAAAAATCCTATTAATTTCCAGCCCCTGGTAAGAGCTTCTAGGCTGAGCACGGTGGGTGGAGTTTTGTCAGTAGTAAATCTGTCTCCCCCGTGCAGGGCCTTGATTTGTAGGTCTGACAGGCGCTCCGCTGGCAGGTAAAGCAGCTTTACGATGTGGTTTGTTTGCAGCTGAAATCAGCAGGTTTCATAAGTTCGGGTATCAGAAATACCTCCCGAGGGGCCGGCTCCCTGCACCGCAAAGCCTTGATACGCTTTTCCAGCCATGTGAAGTGGCTGGGAAGCGGGTGTATCAAGGAACAATGCGGATGGCTGCAGGGAGCAGAGCTGGCTGGAAAGAACGTTTCCGAGCGTGAATGTTCTGGTTGGGAAACAGGGCGCCTTTCAGTACTGAAAACATTTGCAAAAGAAGTCGTGTTCTGGAGCCGTGCTTGTGGTGGGACGTGGTTCTGCACCAGGTGACCACAGGGACATTTCACAGTTGTGTGGTGTCAGGCTCAGCCTAGAGCCCTTCTCCGAAATGGAGTGACGTGGTAGGCCTTTCCTCTCTTCAGTGAAGCGTTTTGGGACCTGTCCTGTGAGGCACAGGGACGTTGCCTCTCTGAACACAAGTGGATGGCCCAATTTTCACGAGATGTGAGCACTTGCAGGTTGCGCTGGAGCCAGCGGGGAACGGCAGAGGTAACAGATGGGTGAAATGGCACAGGGCCATCAGTCAGAGTGGTCAGGCATCATCACATCCTGGGGCAATTGTTGTCGCTCATCTTCTTCTCTAGACATTTTAAGAGGAAATCTTGGAGAGTGAATAATTTCAAACCACTTCATGCTGTAGCATGAACGTTCCTGTTCCCCTCACTGCTAAGGAGGGAGTGATGAAGAACACGGAGCAGCATAAAAAACACCTGCACTAGAAAAACACTGTGAAGGATAAATACCCATCACAAGCGCTGCCGTAACAGCGGCCTTTGTTTGACTGACAGCTCTCGCAGAGCTTGTGTGCGTCAGCAATCCAAGCCTACCAGGTGTGTTACAAAAGTTATTCCGCTGCTTTCCCTGTCCAGACTTTTGCCAGTGGCCCCTCACGTTCCAGGTGTTGAGCAAAGACTCAAGAGCTCGACTCAGGGGTTGGGTCTCTGCAGAGCTGACAGGAGTCATCAGACGTCAATGGACCTCACTCGTTGGGTGGTACGTCAGTCAGTGCTGGTGGAAGAGTAGGGAACGCTGCTGTTGACATTGGAACAAGTCGACATCTCGGTGAAACTCTTTCATCAGACAGTTTCAAACAGTGAACAAAAAATATGGTCATGAACAGCTAATGGAGAAGTGGCTGCTTCTAGGAAGGATGCAGCATTGGCGTTTCGGTGTTCTTTGAAAATGATTTTCATTTGAAACATTGAGAACTTGCATAAAAAACTACTGCTTTGTCCTCAGTTGGAGGTTGGGACTATTTCTGACTCTATCCCAAACTACCCTTTTGTAAGGACTTTGACAGTGTAAGAGCACAGCTGTCTTGGTGATGTCTTATGTGAGTTTTCGTGGCAAGGCTGCACAGCAACCCTGGAGAACCATCGGCTGGAGCAGAAGTGACAAATAGCTGTTGGCACCGTGACTTCAACACCACGGGCCAAACTCTGCCCAGCGAAGGGGAAAGTTCTCTGCAGTCCCTCAGAGCAGCGAGAAGTCATGTCACAGATTTAAGCCGATCTGAGCGCAGGAAGCCACTGGATCTGCTGGGAGTGAGTAATCTGCTTGAGGGGGCCAATATGGGAGCGCCCGTGGGCTGCAGGAGTTTGTTGAGCCCACGATTGCTCCTGGGAACAAAAAGCCACCCTATATATATATATATATATATATGAAATCTATGGAGCCATAGAGCTGTGGTAGTGGACACCAGTGTACGTGTCACCCTGCTTCCGAGGGATGGAGCCGCGATTCTTTGGATCACCAAACCACGTCTGGCTGCTGACTGCCGGGGGGAGAGCCTGTCTGAGCAGCGCTCCCCTGCATGCTGTGGGTGTCCCTGGACATCGCTGCGTCCCCAGGAAGCCTCCGAAACCTGTGGGGCTAAAGCAACATGGTGCCGCTCTTGTGCATGCCACCAGCAGGTCAGTGAGGTCTTTGTATAGGGTCGGAGGAAAGATTTCTTTCTTCATGTTATAGGAAAAATGATCTAACAAGTCATTTAACAAGAATGATAGAAGGATTTAAGCACAGGGGGTTCTGAGTGCATGCAGGACAGCTGTCAAGTTTAGAGAGGAGATTAGCGGTTCATTTGAGAGATACATTAGGAAAAAGAGCTTACTCCGGGGGGCTGTTAGCTCCCTTGAGGCTGGGGAGGATTTAGTGTCTGTAAGTGTTGATGTATTGTGCACGTTATGGAGCTTGCCATCCCAGCAGCTTTGATATGTTCCAGCTTTTCTTTAAAACCCCTGTGGATGTTTAAGTGACTTTTATTTAACGTGGGAGATGTTGACAAGCTCCCCCAGGAGGCTGGCGAGTTCTCGAAAGGGTCTTTTAAAATATTAGCTTCACCGCCACTTTTAGATGAATTTTTTTTCCCCTCTGGAATATCAAGGAGTGGTTTGTTTCTGACAGCACTAAAAATACATTAGGTGTCTGCTGACACAGGAAAGATATGCCCTGTGCTGGGTGGACTCCCAGCCTAGTGTTCGGGGATCCTATCTAAAGCTTTTGGCTTAACGGATGATGCTTGTGTTTGGAAAGCTGAAGTTTATAGCACAGAGCGATCCTTCTGTTTAGAAGATTGGAAGCAGCTGGTGGGACTAACACGGGCGAGTTAGGTTTCAGCCGAGGATACAAACACAAGTCATGAAAGCAGAGCTTCAGCTTGGAGTCTGCTCAGAGGCTCCAGCACGGATGTTTGATGTACCCATGGGCTAAACCCGTTCCCCAGTTTGTCCCTTTTAGAAAGGGAGAAGTGCACAAGGGCTTGCGCTGTATGTGCAGGTGGGGTGGCCGTGCTGGAGGGGGGCTCTGGGGACGAAGCCCCTGCTCTGCATCCCTAGTGCGGGGAAGGTGGGGGAGGCTTTGGGCACGGCAGGTCCCGATTTTTGGGCAAAGAAGGGCTTGAGCTGGCACAGGGGTGTTGGTAAGAAATGTAATGAAATGACTCCAGCCCTTTCTACTGGCAAAATTACACTGGGATGGAGGATTAGGGGAGTAAAAGCCAGCTGTGAAATACGACTTCGGTTTTGGGGATCTTTGTTTGAAGATGTGCTTGTGCTTTTGTTGTGTGGAAGCAGCTGATCGTTCAAGGAGGCGGAAATCTTTGTTTGCAAAGGAGGCAGGAGTGGTCTCACCTTCCTCTGATCCGTGCTGAGCCCAGCGGGCTATTTCTGGATAACCAAACACGTTAGGTGTTTCTGTACCAGGGTACCAAACTTCTCCATGGTGTAGACCACAACATTCATGCACCACACTGGAGGCAGGAGTGACAGTCCGGATCTGTTACCTTCAACCGTTTTGGAGTTACATGACAGTCCTCGGGCGACTGCAGTGAATGTTTAGCCGGGCAAACAGGGCTGGTGGGGAACGTCATGTATTTTTAGCTGTCTTTTAATTTGATTCAGCCATCAAAAATGCAGAGCAGCACACAGCGGTAGCCAGCTCTCTAAGAACTGCTGCTCTGCCTCTGTACATGCAGATGACTAGAAAGAGCTGAGGGGAAAAAATAAAGGTGCTTCCAAAAGTACATGGTTGCCTGGTGAAGAGACAGCCTGATGTTAGTGTCCACTTCATGGGTGTGAAACCAGAGGAGGCAGTTGTAGGTCCCCAGTGAAGCAGAACGAGACTGGTGGCTCCCAGGTCTTGGCACCCAGCAAAACCTCCCCAGTTCTCCATGACTGCAGTGGTATCTGTTCAAGGTTCAAGTGAGGAACTGGGCTGCAAGAACCGGAGCTGTGATCCCAGACCAGCTCCTAGAAAACTGCAGAAATGAATAATCCTGCTGAACTGCAAACTTTGAGAAATGCCCCCAGCTGAAAGATCTGCAGTAAAATATTGAAGAGCTAGCTCATAACCTGGGCACTGTGTGGACTGGGCTTTAGGTGGCATGGAGAATCCAAGTAGTGGTCATGTAGGTAATGTGCACATCATAGCAGAAAGTTATATGGGCAACTGAAATATGGCTCTACTTGGCTGAATGCTCGATTTTCCAGCAAAATGGCATTCTTTTCCCTATGTTGTTTTATCTCTAGGAATGACATCTTCTGCGTCCCCTATGGTTTGAACCTGAGTCTTCAGCAGAGCCTGAACTGCAGTCTGGCACCATCAGCCTGGCTGTGGCCGTGGCGGTAGGTGTGCACGGGGGCATGCACGGGGGCTGTCGAGGTGACAGCCGAGCCCTCTCCAGGGCAGACAGCAAATAGGAGGAGAATAGACTTCATGTTTTGGGGGCTCACAGTGCAGAGAGGAGAGAAACTGATTTTCCTCTCCCCAGAAAAATTTGTCAGCTGAAGCAAGGAGCAGGCAAAGCGTTTTCTGGACACAGACCTTTTTAAATCTTCAGATTCAAAGCACTGCTGAAAGTGTTGGAAATAGTGGCTGTTAAAAAAAAAAAATCCATTACAAGACTATTACTGCAATCAAAAATGTATCCACTCTAATTATCATGGCTGATAAACAGTAGACACTATCAGCAATTCCATCATCTCTTGCAAATGCATGGAATTTAAAGGAGAATGCAAAGGTCATAGATGACCAGCCAGGGTTTTGACTTGCTTATCCAAACTACCGCAGAACACAAATACAAGCCGAGAATCAAATGTTTATCAGCAGAAGCATATTTTTCCTGAGGATACAGTAACTCACATCAATATCTCATGGAGAAGAATGTCAAAGTAGCATAGAAATTGATACATACTGTTTAAGAGAAAATCAAACAGTTTTTATGAAAAGTGAAAGGGTTTTTTTTTAAGAACAATCTGTATTTATGCATTTTATAAATACATCAAGGAAGCGTAATAAATGCTATAAGCATTTCAGTTTCTAGATGTTGAATGAGGTTTCTCTCTTCCAGCATATCAGACTCATGTTGAAACTGAAAACCAGGTTCTTCTGTAAAGATCCCATGAACCTGAAATAGCACAGAAAACGCGTTAATTTTACAGTTTTATGATGAACGAAATCAAACTCTGTATTATTGGACTTTATTATTACTGGATATCTCAAACTCAAGTTGAAGCAACCAAGGCAGGATGGGTGTTTGGGGACTGATCCACGCAGCTGATGCCACTGTGCCCACTGACACCAGCCTGCGACCTGGCCTGTGTGGTTTGAAATGCCAAGGTTGAAATCCTGACTCGTCGGTCTCAGAGGCAGCCAGGGTTTCATCTTTGGAGCTTACCGTGGCTGGCAGGTTATGATCGTGTGCCTCTGTCAGAGTCTGCCCCAGCAGCTGGGTGTCGTGCTGTCAGTGCCTCTTGGAGGGTCTGGTATTTCAGAGGTTTCACACATCTAAATTTGAAGTGTCGGTCGGCTTTGCCTGTGTGTAATGCTGTTTCACGCTTCCCTTTAACTCCATTTTAATAATAAATGAAAACCCAGTTCAGCAAACACTTAAGTATGTGCTTACTGTTACAGGCCTTGCTACAGTACTTGCAGTTTTTCTCAAAGTTGGCAGTTTCTGTTAGATTTCAGGAGACGGCAGAGTTTTTAAAGCACAGAGAGATGTTACGGTGACTTGCAATGCAGGGGAAAATCCTGTTTGGTTGATATCAGTGACAAAACTCCTGCTTACTTAAAGGAGATGGCCAAGAGTTTACGTACTGATCGCATCGCGTGCTGCCCACACTTTGTTGTCTCATGTGCAAGGTCATGGAAGTGGAAGGCCAAGCCAACGTGTTTGGGAAAAGGCAGAGGCTTTCCATTTTGGATTCACTGAAAAGAGCATTTCAAATAAAATTTTGGCTAGACACTCTACATTCCTTTATGTATTCCTCCTCTCCAGAAATTACTGCTCCAGGATATACTTGAGAGAGCTTGAGACTTGCATGAGGATTTATTGCTTTTAGTTTCTGAATTGGTTCTGAACCTGAATTAGCAAATGCTGGTGCATATTTCTAACAGCAACAAGAATTCCAGCACAATTTCTGAGGTCTGCCTGGCTGATTAAATCCAGCAAAGGCTCCTGCTAAGCTCCTAGGCAGAGCCAGCCATATCAAGGACTTTAGGACGACTGCAAATTCAGTGCTGAAGATTTCTCATTGTTTGAAATTTTACCAAGCAGAAGACATATATATTAGTTGATCCATATAAATGTCATACACACATGCAAGACAGTAGATAAGTTCCTGATACATTAATTTCACATGGTGAGGATAATAGTATTTGTCCTGACAACTTGATTAAATTTTTAAGAAAATTCCTAGTGGAAAGCAGTCATTGCATTTTTTGTCAAGCTGATAAGTATGATTTGACTGTAAGAGAAAAGCAAACAAAAAAATCAGGCTTGCACGTGAAAACTAACGCTCTTGTCTCCTGTTTTGTTATTTGGTAAAAGGAGTAAACAGAGGGTTCTTCATTGTTCTGCTTGCCTGGCGGTGCTCGTTTTCTTAATCTGAAATTGAAGTTGTCTCTACTGGGAAGAATAGTGATGACCAAGAAAACAGTGAAACAACTGAAGAATACTGAAGTCAAGAAAACAACAGGAAGGATTTTTTAATCAGTCTAAATGTTTTACGTTTCTGATACATTCTGGGATCTTTTGTGTTCTCAGAAGTCATAGTTAACTTCAAGACTTAAGATTCTGGGGAAAGGAGGCCTTGTTAAAGATTCAACACCTCCACCCTGAGATTTCCAGTGACCATGTTTGGGGACATTGGGTGCATCCTCCAGCTGAACAGAGGAGGTTGGGGTTTGGAGTGTGACCTCCTCTGATCTTATGGGAAAAGGGACACAATTTCAGTGAATTGTTTCTCAGAGCATTTTGTGCTGCGCAAGAAGGTGAATGCCCCTCAATGTAAACATCTCGGGTCAAATGCATCTTGGTTTGGGGAGGGTTCCTGGAGATCTCTGAGGGTCAGGGCTTGGGCTGCCGTGCTGTGCGCCTCTTGGGTCCTGCTGCTCTGAGGCTTGGTGCTTGTGTCGGGTGAGAAGGGGGTCCCACTGCAGAGCCCTCTCCCTGGGGAGGCCCCGGTGTGGTGGAGGAGCTGGTGTTTCCCTTGGTGTACAATGGCACCCATGCAACTGGCCACCACCGCAGTGCCTGGCCGGGGCCACATGCACAGAAGGTATCATCCGCCTCTCACTGCTCTCCACCATGGTGCGTGCCTCCAAAGGGCTTCTCCCTTGATCCTCGGCTGCGGCCTTCTCCCAGCTCACCTCATGCCCATGCTCACAGCTTAGGCTGGGGCACAAACCCCATCTGCCCCCAGGGCTTTCCCTTGCTCCCTGGTCCCTCCTGCACCCTTCTGCACAGAGGTTGGGGTGCAGCTGGCTCCCGCCCATCCGTGCTCCTGACCCCTGGGAGCCACGGGCACAGACACCCACAGATGACACGTGAGATGGGGTGTTCCTGTGTGCAGGTCTCTGAGCAGCAGTGTGAGTGAATTGCAATTTGCACTTCAGTGTTTCACATCCCCTGGGAGCCTGTATTAAGTTTCCAAATTCTTGTGCTCCTGTTTTCTCACAAATCCCATTCCGAGTCTGACCCTGAGAGCATGACTTCATTTGTGTTTTCAGTAAGAACTATTTTGTTCAAACCTTTGGGTGCTTTTGATTTTTTTTTTTCCTGAAGGGATAAACCACTAATTATACATGGAAATTGTACCTCAAAGATCCATCTTAATAGTATAATTGTAGTAGCAAAGCAACTGGTATGATTATGTGCATCATTGCACTTTTCAGCCATTAACCAGCTTTTCTTGGTTAATGAAGTTAGTAAAACCTAGAATGTGCTTTGCTGGAATATATCCAGTGGAATCTCATTATCACCTACAAGCCTTTATAATTGGGGTGATAATGTGCAAAATGTTATATTGCTGATAAACGAGATGGGATTAAAAGAGGGCGAAGTTCTGCTCTCAGACGCATGTGACAAATCTTGAGATTTTGGTGTGTGTTTGTGGAACGCCTGCAGCCCCATGTCAAGTTTGGGGGGTCACAAATCAAGCAAGAGAAGGTGCACTTGGACTGAGTCCAGCAGCAAAATTAATGAGAGCTGTGACCTCTCAGGAAAGGTGGAAAGAATCAGTGCTGTTGAGTCAGGAGGAGACTGCAGTGAGGCATGAAAATGGTCTTAAATGCCTTCAAAGAGGGAATAATCTGTTCTCCATGATCCTGTTGGATAGGACACAGAGGAATGGGCTTAAAGCATGGGAGGGCGGTTGACATCGGGTATTAGGGAAACACAGAATGGATAATTGAGGACTGGTTGACATTGCTTGGACCAGGGTGCGTCAAAGGCTTCTCCACTGTTGGCAGGCACCAGGAATAGGTGAGGGAGGCATTGGTGGAGGTGGCATGGGTGCAATTGCTCCTGGCTTCAAGCTGTGGGGAGCTGAAGCACTGGTGCCACCACTGCGGTGTTATTTTATGGGTCAAGGCACATGCAGGTGAGTGACTATTAGCAGAGAGACCAAAGAGCTGCCTGGTGCTTGCGCAAACACAGACCGGATCTGCCAGGAGGATCTGTGATCAGGATTATATGCATGTCCATTACACGCTTAGAATTACCGTCAGGACTGGAGGAAGAGAAGACTATCAATGTTATAAAAGCAAAAAGGAGCATTACTGTTTGTTTCCTTGGATGATACAGGTCACAAGGCTGCTTCTGTTTGCGCTTATTTGAATTTCAGCATGTTGTTTTAGGAAAAAAAACATCCAAATGTTATTCACAAAAAACTGTAATGAAGAATCATCCTGTCTCCTAGAGCTCTGGCTTTGGTAATGAATTCATTATTTGCACTGTTAAACATGTGCCCCATCTTTCCAGTCAGAACTTGTCTGTTTTCAGTGACAAGATTTCCCTATGCTAATTGAGGACCCTGATCTCCAAATTTCATTCTTTCTGTGAACATTGATAGTCTTTAACCAAGCCATCCCTTAACCTCCTCTCTTCATAAGCCAAATAGATTGAGCTCCTGGATCTGTAACTGTAAAGGCCGTTCTTCCGTCCTTCATATTCCTCTCTGAACTCCCTGCAACTTGTCAACATCCTTTATGAATTGTGGGCTCTAAATTTAACACGGCCCTCCAGCGGGAATTACACCAGCAATGCCAGGAGCACGGGAAGATTTGCATTCTTTACTTCGATGCGACACTCAAATATTGTGTATGACTGAGTAGGAACATAAAAATAGGTTCAGACCAAAGGTTCATCTAGCTCAGTATTTTGTTTCTGACAGTAGCCTGTAGTGGGTGGATACTGAAGGCTGGTATTTCCCTGCATAGCCCTCCCCTTATCTTCTTTTGAAATAAAGTCACAATCTGAAATTCCAGGCAAAGCCCTTGGTATTTATATGTTTTTGGTGTCAAAGGGTCTCTTACGCCTGTCAGTTTTCAGCATTTCTATCATGTGCTGCCCAAGGAGTTAAACTGTAAACCAGAAGATTTGTGTCTTTGCTGAGAGTCTGGGAAAGGATATTTTTAAATCACAGCAGGACCCTGAGAAGGCAGGGCGAGAGCCGCGGTCTAGACGGAGGGACAGCACGTTCCCGCTCCCCGGGGACAGCGCTCGTCAGCGGGCCGGCTTGCCGGAGGCTGCCCTGTCACCCTTGTGCCTGACGGCTGTGCCGCAGTGCCAGGGGCTGACACCCCCAAAAAGGCAGTGGGAGCAAATGTGGGGCCCTTCCGGGCGCTGCTGGAGCTCTGACAGCAGCTGCCTGAGCGCCAAGGAAAGAGTTAATACAACGCTCTCAATGTCTCCCCGTCTGTAATGACTGTGTGCTTCGCTGATGAACCGCCGTGATCCCTAAATCTGTTGTAGCCTCTCTAATGCCCAAGATGAAGCCCTGCCTCTTGTGAGCGTGGAGCTGGGCTACTCGACTGTGCCCCAGCGAAGCGCATGGGGCTTCCTTGCCTCCTCGCCACCCTGCGACCTGACCAGCTTGCTGGCAGCGACAAATCCTCTCCCTCAGCTACCACTCCGCCACGTTGTGTCATCCACAACTTTATTAGAGCATGATTTCATGTTTTCTTCCAGTAAAGATGTTACACAGCTGAGAATAGATCACCATGGAGCTTCTTGGAAACTAGCGGGTGATGATTTCTTGTTTACAGTTACACTTGGAGCTTTGTCAGCCGGTTTTCAGGTTACTTGCTGTGCGCCAGGTTAGTGCTCTGCTGTTCTAGTTTCTCAATCAGTGCAGTGTGTCAGGTTGGGTGTCACGCAGCATTTTGTGGCATCAACGTTAGCACATAAGTCGACACACTTCACCATCTTACAGTGAGGACACCAAGCTAGTTCAGTAGGATGTGCTTGCTGTAGGCACATGCCCTGTGTTTAGGCACTGTAGTCTCGCTACAGCCATTGGGCTGCTGGAAGGATGAAAGGGTGGGTATTTTGGACCATTCCAGTAGCAGACTAACTACAGTAAGGTATAATCCAGTGTCACAGAATTTTGTTTATGAAACTTCCATGGAAAAGGCAAGATTTCCAAAGACAGAGTCAGTGCTAGAGGGAGAAATGGGTATGTTTGCATTTCAACTGATTGCTGGCATGCAGATAACCAAAGACGTACTCACTAGTGGTGGGCAAGACTGGCGATGAGGAAATGTGTGTTTTACTGCTGGGGAAGGAGATCAGGAAAAGCCATTGCTTTAAGGACCTGAAAGTCAGAGCAGAGCCAGGTGGGGCCAGCAAGAATATAGAGATGAGATAGGGAGATAAAACGACTTTAAAATGTTTAAACCCTGTTTTCTGAATGGGTAGAACAATCAATGGCATAGGCCACTTAGCAGATGTAAATGCACACACACAAATGTAAATGCAGATTTCCAGTACGGCCCTGGATCCCAATCCTTTAAAAAGACAAGCTCAAATTCAGGTCCCACTGAAATTAATGAGAGGACTCCTGCTCCTTATTTATTAATTTATTGTAATCATATTATTGAGATAACAGAGACACAAAGAACCATAGCGACAACATATTCCACTTTTTTGTCTCATTACTCAGGCAAAAAGAGCAAAAATCACAGTTATAAATTCCCACCGCTAGGGAAGGGTGAGCGCCACGCACTCTAGCTTTGCATTGTTTCCCCTGGTGCAAGAAAGGAAGGTGGGGACCCCCAGGGTGGGGGACCTTTCCTTGTATTTTATTACTTTTGGGTTTGGTGGTTTTTTTGTATTTTTGTGTAAATCTTTTATTCATTTGTTACCATTTTTCTGGTAATTTGCCAATTCTGGCCACTTAGATTTTTGTTCGAGCAGCTGAGGAAAGCAAAAATATTTGTTCATAAGCATGTTTAGTTGTAAGAAGATTCCTCTACCATTCAAATTTCTGGAGGAATCATCTCAATTTTCTCAGCAGCTTTGTCCTGGTACCAAATTATTATAGCTTTCCAGATGAATATGAATGCTCTTCCCGTTTGAAAAAAAAGAGAATGCAAATAAACACCATTGTTTCCTAAACCAATAAACAACTTTCCTCTAAGTTTAACACCCAGATGTCATAAAAATTGAAAGTGCATGCTACTGGAAGCCAATATTATTGAACTGATTTTATGCAAGATTATAAAATAGCAATGATAATAAAAAATGAACAGTGCTGAGATGTGGTTGGATTTTCCTTTAGATTTATGATGCTCCTGAGAGCCTAGAAATGCATTACGTGTGTATTAGAACCAAAGTGTATCCCTTTGAAAACAGCATACCTGTAAGCTTTTACTGCAATGGAAGTGTTTCACACATGTGGAATTCATCAGTATTTGAACAACAGTTTTAAAACCTTATGGTTAGTTCAAAATGCTTCTTAGTGTTGTTTCAGCAACCATAGCTGTCAGATCTATAAAGCTGGAGTGTCTTGGCCCTGTTGAAATAAAACGTTTAAAACCGGTCATTTTAATATTTCTGTTTTTTCCCACAAATTGTGAGAAATCTTAAAAATTTCACTATTTTATTCTGACACAGGCCAAGTTTCTCCCGACTCTAGATATGTTGTGCTGTCACTCATGAAAACCTCACAACATAAATTCACCCGCACAGAATCCAGATGGTTTCATTTAGATAGTTATTTCGATCATGGCCATTGCTGTGGCGTGGAGGAATGCTAGTGAAATGACAGCGCCTGCAAAAGAGGGAACAGGCATGAAAGAGGTTTTCATTCATCTGCAAACGAAGAGAGAGGAGAAATCCTTCCTAGAACAGGGTAGCTTCTTATTAGTGGGGTTTTAACAAGTGCCAGGAGCCCTTCCTTTTTACCATTCCCAGTTAAGACAGCAGACAGAGCTGCTGTATTGTTGTTCAGCATTGTCACAAAACATCACAATGCTGAAATTCAGAGATGTTCAACATGCTTTGAAATATAATAATACGAGGGTCAAAGTTTCTATGAAATGAAACAAACAGAAATTGCATTAATTGTTCTTAAATTCTGGGATTCCTGTGAATGCAGTTATGATGTCTTTGACTTACCTTGAACCAACTGTGCCAGTGACACCATGCTAGTATTTTAATGTATACAAGATCTGTATATATCCAGAGTTGAACTGTATAATCTGTGCTGGACTGTATAGATGGTTGTGATTGGTTTTCTCTGTGTTACTTACTGGCTTACTACATCCCTGTCCCTTTTCCTGTTTCCTCTCAGACTCATGTCATATAAAATGTAACCATGCTTTCAACATTTCAAGCTTTTTAGATAGGACAGAGATGTTTAAAAAATCCAGCCCATCTTTAATCTGCTATTTGGAGAGATCTGCTCCTGTAAACACTATATGGTGTGGCAAATGGCACCCAAATCTTTGGAATTTCAATAAATGCTGCCTGAAATGCTGTCTGAGGGCAGGCTTTATACCCCTTGCTCACTAGCTACAGATAGCTGCGTCTCCTTGAAGGAGGTTGTTTGCTTTGTAAAATATTCTTCATAATGAGAAGAGCGATCGTGGGTTGGATCTTTAAGATGTTTAATATGGAATTTTTTGTATCACTGATTTTTATGTCTTTACAAAACAACAGCTAAAATATTTTCTCATGTAGGCTTCTGTTGTTTTCCTTCACTGTTTGCTAACATGTTAGGAAGAGATCAGACACATTTTTATCTCATTGTAAAGAGGAGAATTCCATGGAAACCAAGATGGATACTCCAGGGAAGCCCGTCAAGTAGTTTAAGGTCAGAAATCAACCTGCATTTAGAAACGAGGAACGGCGAGCCTTGCAAGTGAGCCTGGGAGTGGAGTCGGGAGGTCTGGCTGCCCGTCCAGCCATGCTGCCCACATCCGTCTGGGGCAGGTGCCCCTCTGCTCTTTCCAGGTGACGGCCATGCCCTAACAACCTGTCATTATTTAAACAATATTTCTGCAACCATAACTTCATCGTTAAGTTACTGCAGCTATAGACAGTGCATGCAGAGGCTGCCCACATTGGCACATCAGTGGTGCTGGCTGTGACCGTGGCCGGACTCTGCCCTCCTCCCTTCCCGTGGCTGTTAGTCCATGGAAAACCCTGTTTTTGTACATAACCATAATATTTTAGTTCTGCGGCTGCAAAAAAAGCACAAGTTATCTAGTAGGGCTGATCCCAGGAGAGTGGGAGTCCTGAAGACGTTCATTAAAAAAAAAAAAAAAAAGAAAAGAAAAAAGTGTGTGAAATATGAAAATTTGAGTTGGCTTTTACTCTGTGGAAAACCAGGGGATAACACGTAAAAAGGGAGGAGAGATGTGACAAGAAGCCAGAAAAAAAAAAACCAGAATCACAGAATCTCAGAATCACAGGGGTTGGAAGGGACCTCTGGAGATCATCTAGTCCAACCCCCCTGCCAGAGCAGGGTCACCTACAGCAGGTTGCACAGGACGGCATCCAGGCAGGTTCTGAATGTCTCCAGAGTCGGAGACTCCACCACCTCTCTGGGCAGCCTGTTCCAGTGCTCTGCCACCCTCAAAGTCAAGAAGTTGCTCCTCATGTTCAGATGGAACTTCCTATGTTCAAGTTTGTGCCCGTTACCTCTTGTCCTATCACTGGGCATGACTGCAAAAAGACTGGTGCCATCCTCCTGGCACCCTCCCTTTAAGTATTTATAAGCATTGATAAGATCCCCCCTCAGTCTTCTCTTCTCCACACTGAAAAGACGCAAGTCCCTCAGCCTTTCCTCATAAGAAAGATGTTCCAGCCCCCTAATCATCTTTGTAGCCCTCTGCTGTCCCCTCTCCAGCAGTTCCCTGTCCTTCTTGAACTGGGCAGCCCAGAAATGGACACAGGACTCCAGATGCGGCCTCACCAGGGCAGAGTAGAGGGGGAGGATAACTTCCCTCAACCTATTTGCCACACACCTCTTGATGCACCCCAGGGTGCCATTGGCCTTCTTGGCCACAAGGGCACATTGCTGGCTCATGGTCATCCTGTTGTCCCCCAGGACTCCCAGGTCCCTTTCCACTGGGCTGCTTTGCAGCAGGTCAGCCCCTAACCTGTACTGGTGCATGGGGTTATTCCTCCCCAGGTGCAGGACCCTACACTTGCCCTTGTTGAACTTCATTAGGTTTCTCTCTGCCCAATTTGAAGCAATTCAAAGCAGATGGGATGATCATTCTGAGTCAGGATGATGGGAGGCTACCAAAAACTTTTGCACAAAAGGTGCTAGAAGGATATGCTTGGTATGCTGTGCCATTAATTGTGGAACCATGTGGACAGGACAAAGTTGATTTTATATTGATTTCACTGAAGGAGCGCAGTCCACCTGTGGGCCAAGGCCAGGCCGGGATGCTGCGGCAGGGCATCTCCTCCCAATCCCCTCAGGGTGGCCACGGCCTGCAGCCTTGAGGGACAGTGTGGGCAGGCTCCTGGCAGTGCTGTGGTGGCCTTTGGTGTCTGTAGGGTGGCCTTGGGTGTCTGTGTGTGGGGTGTCTGTGTGGCAGCCAGGGATGTCCGGCAGCAGGGTCAGAGGCCACCATGGCCAAGGCCAGCACAGGCCGCACTCGCAGTTTCCCTCGCAACGTGAGGCAGCACAGGGGCCAGGTGAGGCCTGGCAGCCCTGGCCTCTGCCGTTTTATTTTATACTGACATTGCCGAAATGTGTGTTTTTAAAAATCTGTCAGCTAAAGGCAGGGGCCAAAGGCTGACAAATTATTTAGAGAGGAAAAAAAGGCACTCAGCAGTGTTTTACCTACTGGTCTTGGAGGCGAGCCCCATGACCACTGGGAGGGAAAAAGAGCAGAAGAACCAAACTCCAGCCGCCATCTCCTCAGCCTGATTACTGTCTTGGTTTTACTGATTTCTAGTTAGTTACTCGCTTTCTGCTCTTGTTTATTTGTGACTTGCTCCTGGAAACAGCGGAGAGAAAATGTTATTTTGCTGTTTCTTGCAGACACAAATTAGATAAAGGTGACATGACCTGTCAGTAGCATCTGGTGGATTGAGTGGTGCCTGACACTGCTCATCCCGTGGGACTGAAAAGTTTTGGCAGCTGCCTGCGCGCTGCCAGAGCCCATGGAAATCCCTGTTGCTGCAGGGGCTACCTCCAGTCTTGGGGCAATGCAGCATCTTTAAGTGTAGCTGCAATGTCTGTTGGCAGAAGTATGCAAACACTGAAGAAAAATGGGATAAAGATGCTTTTCCTGCCATGTCAGTGCCCAAGCATCTCGGTCTCTTCGACTTGTTTCCTCCTGACTGCTAAAGGTGGGGAAAGAGGTCGAAGATGGACGCACAATTGCAAGAGGTGCAACCAGAGGCCTGCTGGAGGGAAGAATTAAAACCGGGTCTGATCTGCTTGGCCTAGGGTGAGTCATGGAGCACCGGGATGTCCTGCCTCCTTCCAAGGCTGTAATTTCGTTCTCGTCATGGTCATTTGAGAGTACAACCTTGCTGGAGACTCATGGAGTAAGCTGCAACTTAACAAGGTTCACGAGCAAACATGAGCCATTGAGAGGTTGGAAGGGACCTCTGGAGATCGCCCAGCCCTGCCCCGAGCAGGACAACTGGGACAGGCTGCTCATGAGCAAGGTGCCCTTTGCTCTTCTGCATGAGAAGCCGCAGTCCAGTAGACAGTGTGGTAATTGAAACTGGGAATGGAGGAACGCCTGTCCCTTGGTGTCCTGGGTGGGCACGAAATACTTATTGCCATCCAGCCATGCTGTGCCTGTAACAGCTGCTGTTCTTGCTGGCTTCTCCTTCCTGATGTTTTCCAGGCAGACTGCTGTTGGGTAGGATGGCAGGGCGGAGGGAAGCAATAAAACTGCATTTGCTGCAGGTGCTGCTCAGAGACCCAAAAGACCACTGCGATCCAGCAATTCCACACAGGCTTTTAAAGCTAGCACTGCAGGGCTTTCTCCATTTTAGTCTTTAGATTTTGCAGACATTACTGTGACATTCATCCCACCAATACCTGAACCCGCTGCATCTTCCTGTGAGAAACGGCATTTTTATCTCCTTTTTATGGTGGGGGACTCCTAAGGTAGAATATGGTTATAGAATTTGTCTGTAGTCACCTACTAGGGCTGTGAAAGAGCCAGGAATAGGTTTGTTTCCCCATCATGGGCCTTAATCACAAAAAAAAAATCCTTCCTCTCTAGTGAAGCAAGTCGGGTAGCTGCTTTTGTGCCTGTGTGCGTTAGTCCTGCAGTTCATAGACCTCCCTCATTAAATGGTCACATGCTGCACACCGAATGCCAGGCTGATCTTCCAGCCTTGTGTTTGCAGGCTGGAAAGGCAAATGCTGGCACAGAAAAACTCAGCTTTTATTAGGCACTGTCTGAAATCAGCTAATCTTGTTTGAGTGAACATAGAAACTGTGATACCGTAAACAGAGGGGTTTGGTGCTTGGGGTACGCTGGGGGATACGGCCACATCAGAGACTGTCCTGGCTCTGCTGAAGGCAGCAGCAGCCTCCCACTGGCTGGGAAACTATTTAAGCAAAGCCAAGAGAGAGCTGAAGCTGCGGAGTGCACAGCTTCTGACAGCTGGTAAATAACAATCCGATTTGGAAACAGTAAATGAATAAAACACGTTTGACCTTTGGTTTCTTTAGGGAGCTTTGTGGTCCCCAGGTAGCGGGAGTTCAGGTGTCGCTGCCAAAGCTGGAGGGGTATGATAAGTGATGAGCTGGTCATGAAATATTTCTTATGTTACTAAATTCCTTTCAATAGCAAGTAAGCAACATGTGTTTTCCCTCTCTGGTGCCCTGAGCTAGCACATCTTCACAGTATGCCTAGCTTTCTTCTGACTCCCTTTTGAAGGTCAGCTGTGGGGACCTGATTTTCCACTGCTTTGGGAACTGTGCCCACATTTGAGTTTGCATTTGTGTGTGTATTTCTTCATGCCAGCAACTGTCTTTCTGCTGGGTTTATCAGCAGCACTGAGCACAGTGGGGCCTCTTCCCTGCTCCAGAGTGGAGTGGTAACTGGTGATAGCAACCTATGCCTCTGTAGAGTAGTTGCAAGGAGGTATAAACTGTCTCCCATCAGCCCGGGAGGTCTTGGCAGCCCTTGGGCTCGCCTGTGGTTACGGGGTACACAACGGAGGGCCAGAATGATCTCAGTATCTCACGTCTTCCACCCACTACCTAGCAGCAATAACTGAGTGGTGCTCATTTTACATTGGTTCATTCACAGTCCAAGTCAGGCCTCGCTGCAACGAGGGATGTTTTTCTAGAGGTTTCTAGTGACTGTTCATTGCTTCCCAACATGTTGTCAGAGCTAACGTTGGTTGTTCTCTGCTTGTCTTGCAGCCCAGCATCAGGAGATGTAGCTCCGGGGTCCTGTCTGGTTGTTGGTGTGTCTGGGGTGGTTGGGGAGGGTGGGCTTGGGTAGCTCAAATGTCCACGGTGCCATAGGGGTAGGACTGTCTTGTCACTAGGAGTCTAATTACGTTTGGGGTGTAGAGGAAAATAACTCAAGTGTGAAAGGAACATGTCTTAAAATGAGCATTTTGCTAAATGGATTTGCTCCTCTGATTCATTGCTCCAGTGCAGGCTTTCAGCCTCCCCAGAGCAGCTCATTGTTCACTCATTTTTGCTCTATTAATAAACATGCACAAGCACTTAAATGGAATAATGTGCCTTGTGAAAAAAAAAAAAAGAGGAACACAACAACTTGATGTCCCTATGGGGGGAAAAAGCTGCACAGAGAAAATCAGTGCCATTCTGGTAGATTTTTGATTACTAAAATAAATTTGTTGCTTAGGCTTAGCTCTTGGGGCTTTGCTGTGTGGAGCAAGAGCAGTTTAACTCCTCTTGTTTAAGGTACATGACATCTTTTTTCCCCAGATCTTTCCTTTTCTCTCTCCCTTCATACATTGTTACGTTTCATATCAGAGTCAAATCTAGTACTAATTTTCTGAGGCTTTGTTTGAGTTGAGGTTAGATCAGTATTTAACAGGGAAGCTGGGTCAGGATCGGAATCTTACAACACTCATTGTGAACAGTGGGAGATAAAATAATGTTGGAGCAGACTGTAGTTTGGAGTGAAAGAACAGGGTATGTGACATTATGAAAAGGCTTATTTCTGAGGTCTTTGTTCTTTTAGGCGAGGTTTCCTCTCGTTGAACGGCTCTAACGTGTGCAGTCACATCACTTGTAGATATGTTTGAGAGTCACCTTCCCTTTTCTCTTCTCCCCAGGTGGCTCCATGGACATTGCAGGTATGCCAAGATTTTTCTTCCACATGGGAAAAAAACTCACAGCAGCTCTGAAATTCCCTCACCCTGGGGAGTCATTACAGGAGATTTTCACCTGGGCAGATAACAGGTCTCAAAGGACTGATCTCCTCTGAGCTCCTGGGTAGAGGTCATATTTTATACTAATATTGAATTATGGTAATGATGCCACTTTTGAGGAGTTTTCCTGTTAAGCTGTGCTTTGTTTCCAGGCTTGTGTGTGTGTAGAACAGAGGGACAGCCCCGTCCTGAGCACCAGGGAGTGGCACTGGAGTCCCTGCTGCCTTGCCAGGCTGCTCCCAGGGACTCTGAAGGATGGAGGGCACCTGCAGCTTATCATCTCCCTCTTGGAGAGTCCGAGCTGTCCTCCGTCCCACAACCCTCATTGCTGGGGGTCTCTTGTGCCAACAAGTGTGTGTCTGTCCTCTTCCTCCCCTGCAGAAGTCCGAGGCAGCCTACAGCTTGCTTCCACCTCTACCTGGCTTGGCTTGTCCTCCCCCACTACCTTCCCAAGGTGGTGTGCAGGAGACTTTGGCCGTCAGGGTGAGCAGGGCCATCCTCAGCACTGCTGGGAGAAGCAGGCTGGCAGCCCCCGGGCTCCCCTTGCAAGGGGGAAAGCAAAGGATCTTGAAATGAGTCCAGTGTATTAATAAGCCTGGCTGCCCCACATACCAGGAGCAAAAGTGGGACAGTCAGCACACTGCTAATTTTACACAGGCCCAGGGGGAATTTTTTTTTTTTTCCAGGGAGGGTGTTATCATTATTTTGTGTCCTAAAGGGCCTAAAATTAGTGCTTGTCAAGAGCAAGCCACTATTGGAGGCTTCATCCCAGGCAGCCCAAGTGGGGGAGAGCTGGGTCTCATGCACACGCCCTGTCCCAGGAACTCCTCAACCTGGCAAAAAAAGAGAGAGAAACAGAGGCGCAGAGAGGTGCCGCCTGCAACTCCCTGTCTGCAGACCCCATCGCTGTCCCGTGCTTCTCCCAGTCTGGCAGTGAGGGAGGTCCACTCCCCTCCAGTCCCCGGGGACACCTATGCTGCAGCAGGGCTTGGCTGTTCCTTCGCTTTCCCTAAACCGTGCTGCTGCTGCGGAGTGGGAGTTGAGGCCAACGTTAAATGAGGGATGTGCTTTTGAGCGTGAAGACTTTCGCTCAGTTAATTACAGAGAACATTTGCAGCTTCTCTTTAAATCCCAGCCCTGCCTCTCCGCACCCTCTTCCACAGGCAAACTCAGATGCCATCCAGGAAGGGAACAGGGGACCCATCGGTGGATCCCCAGCTCTGCCAGGGCTCCTGGCTCACCCACTGCACTGCTGGGCAACAGCCAGGGAAGCCCCGGGGTGCCCAGCACCCTGCGCACATGGCCTCGGGCAGCTCTGGGATTTGAGTCCCGGTCCTCACCCGCAGTTATTTTACCCCTAATACCTGGATTGAAAGGTTGTGCAAGGGGCAGAGCACACTAACCCAGGGAACACAGCATTTAGTCAATGGGTTTGTTCACGTGCTTAAAGTTAAACACTTTGTTAAGTGCTTTTGCTTAATTAGGCCAGACCGCGCTGTTCCTTGTGGGATTGAGTGCAAAGTGAGGCACACTAGATTAGAACTAATATTTTCAAGCGAAAAGCTAAAAATGAAGCACTTAGCCCCCAGTTCTGCAAATAATTAAGCACATGGGTAATTACTGATTTCATTCCATTCATCAGTTTTGTTGATTTCAGTAGGGCCATGCGATGCTGGCAGTTACTCGAGTGTGTAAGCATATGCAAGGTCGGGCCCCCAGGTTAAAAGATCGCGGAGACTGGGGACATAGATATTTGTAGAGTGTCTAGCACATGGGGTCTGCGATGCCTGTCACACGTCCCTGGGTAGTATGGTAAGAATAATAATGCCATATTTAAGTACTACTGATTTTTAAAGATGCTGAGCACTGGCCTTCCCCACAGAAATATGGCTTGGGCTTTCGGTGTCAAGTAAGCGTCATAGTTAGTGGTGCAAAAGAACCAGCATATGACATCTGGACAGGGAAGCCAGTAGCCTCATGTCCACCTGGGCTATTCTTTTCCTAAATGTGAATGTTAAAATACTGTCTTCACTACTGCAGCCCCTGATCCAAAAGAAACAAAGTGAAATCTGGGCTGCAGTAGGTTTTGTCTCAACAAGACTTTTGCCACTATTTTTTTGTCTGTTTGCTTTTCCCTGGGCATGTTTTGTTTTGTCCTTTTTTTTTTTTTTTTTTTTTTAATTCCTTTTAAAAACAGACACAGCCCTTATCTGCTAGGAAAGACTTAATTCTTGATATCTTTTTGTTCGCCTGCAGATGATTTGACAGTGATGTTTACAGAACTCATGATTTAGAAAAAATCAGAAGGGAGGAAAGAATAGGAGCGAACTGAACTAAGCTGACCCAGGAGAGCCTCCTGCCACTCCGTGAAGCAGCTGTTAATGATGCCTTTGATAACGTGCCATGCTGAAGGGACCGTTACATGATTTCTTTTCTATATCCAGACGGCCGTGTTTTTAAGCTGATTGTATGTGCCCTCAGGGGGGTTACAATACCATGTTTTCAAACAGAGCCACCATGAAGCACCTTGTGTCACAAACAAGGCTCATTAGCATAGCTCAGCAATTAAACCCTACTCGGTCTGCTGTCCTGAGATAAAGAACTCCCAATTTATGGCCCGGTTGACTTTCACTGGAGATGAATTGGATGACAGCTTGGAGTGGTGACGTTTTGTCTCAGGAGTGCAGCTGTTCGCAAGGGTGATCTTTCAGAATGTGACTTTTCCACAGACTAACCAAGGGTATTAACACTAACTAATTACAGGGAGAAGCCAGGGGCGATGGTTTTCTAAGAGTGGGAACATCACAGGCCCCAAACAGCTGGGGAGTGCTCGTGCTTTTCTCTCTTCGAAAACAACAGCCCTGCTGGAGGAGAGCTCCCCATCTGGCAAGCTCTTCTAATTCGTATAATAAATGCAAATGATATTTATCTTATTTATTTTTACTAGACTTTAATGAAGTTTAGAAGGGACCGGATGCATGTGGCAAGACATGCGCCTTTTCTTCAGAGCGGATGTGTTGTAGCGTTTGATTATGGATACTGTATTACGGGAGCTGTCGCCATGTTAGTTTGTTTTCAATTTTATGAACATTGTTTTTAGGAAAGAGATTTTCTCCGGTTTACTTCTCAGTCCAGTGACTTTTTGCTGTTTGATTTTGGTTCTTTTGGGTTGAGGAAGACTTTTAATGGTTTTAGGTATTGGTATTGCTGATTAAAAACTGTTCGTCTTCATGCAACATTATGCTTGCTGCTCTTGAACATAAAGTGGCTTGAATCCCAAATCAGGGATTTAACTCCGGGATTTTTTGTGTAAATCAGGAGATAGACTATGCTCTCCAGGATCTAGCAGAGAGGGAAACACAAAGGAAGAGTTACTGGTGAAGCAGTGGAAAATGAGTCACTCCAGGAGCTGAGGGAGGAAAAGGGCACCTTTCAGGGTCAGGTCCTGCCTCAGATGGGAATTCAGATTGCAGAGAATCGGGCTCCCAGGGCCCTGCTGTTTAGACAAATACAGCAGCAAATTTGAGCCGTAGGCCTGTCATCATCTCCTTATAGCAGCTGCGGATCCATGTGGACTGCTTACATCCAGTGCTGTCAGAAGTGCAAGAGAATTGCACCTTATAAATGTTTTTTGATTTGTTCTAGGATCTAGGTGACCGTGTAGGGGTTTGGGTATGAGCTTGGAAGTATGTCCCTAAGCTTGTTCCAGGAGTCTGTGGTTGGGATTTGGGGCTTCTAAAATGTTACACACAAGCCTTTGCTGCCTAAGACCCCTTGGGAAGGGGAGGACTGAGGTGGGATTGTGTGTATAATGCATATATATATATATATGTGTGTGTGAAGCTGGGTGTGGTAGAGAAAGAAGTATAGAGTTGAGGACCTGAAGCAGCATTGTGCTAGCCTTCTGCAGCCTCTAGTGTGATGATACCTGGAGACCTCCTGTCTGCATCATGTCAGTCTAGTTGCATAAGAGCTCGACTTTTTGGTCCATAAAAGGCATTTCTGCAGCTGTGATGGTCTTTTCTATCTCTGTTGGCACGCTCTCTATGTAGCTATGGGGGTTAAGAGTCAGACTCAAAACTCAGCACTCTGTTTTTCGGCAAAGCAGAAAAAGGCTGAAAATCTGGTAGGTCAGCATAGCAGGAGGTCATCAGATACTGAGCTGGTCAGTGTGCATGGGTACTGATGGAAGGTGTGCTGTTTGTGGGAGAGGGACTAAGGGCCAAGAAGGTATCTCCAGCTGCCATCTTGGAGAATGAACTCTTTTGTGCAGTGAATGCCTGTATAAGCCTTTTTTTTCTTATTAAAAAGACTTTACAGTGAGTATGTGGATCCCCATAGAGCTAATTTAAGTCCATTAACAATAGACTCACTTTTCTTAATTACCCTTTGCAGAATCATCCTAGGATTCCCAGGTGTCCTTGGGCCACAGGTTGAAAACTATCTATATGTTGAAGGATAAGTCTGATGATGATGGTTAGGTATATAGAACACAGTTTCTGAATTAAGGAGGACCTACTGGTGTTTGTTATCTAGTAATCTCTCTCATTTACCCCATCTTGTAACTCTTTAGGAAACACTGTGTTCTGAGTGAGAGCCAATAATGCATCCACAGACCAGGTGGCCACAAGCACAGTTTAGCTCTATGTTTGCTGCAGATGACATTGGTTTTGAGCCCGAGCCAAGGAGTGAGCCAACCTGAGGTACCTAATGGTGAGGAATGAGAACATGAGACTCTGATCTCTGTTTGTTGCCAAATAAATGGCAGCAGGAGGCCTGGTGTGTCTGGGGCTGTAAGATCAGCTTGTGTTGACTCTTTTGGAGCCAACATAAATGCTGCTTAATCTGTGTGTGGCTACTTTGAAATGTCACTGCTTTCTTGGCAGCAGTGACTCAAAGATTTCTCTGGATGAATGGTGGTGGGGAGGGAATAAGCTCTGTACATTGATGGTTAACTGTGTGGCGTACCTCTTCCCAAGCACGCAGGATGCACCAATTTCTCTCTCTTTCTGTAGCTTGCTGCTCCCTGCCACAGATGCTGCTAAGCGCCAGAGGAGCCCTTAGCTCCATGTTCATGCACATGTTCAGGTGTATCCGTACGAAGCAGGGACGTGGCCAGTGTGAACGCTAAGGACCAGGACTGCCAGGTCCACTACAGCATCTCCCTTTGCTGCTGTGCAGACACAGACATTGGATTTTCTTCTTTTCATAGAAATAGGTTTTTTGTTCTGTAGTATGTTTGTGCTGGACAGGACTTGCAAAGAGCACTGTAGTTTGCCCATCCAGGAACAGGGAAATCTTGGTAAAATGAAGAAAAAAAAGATGGAACATGAGAGGAGAGGCTGTTCTCTTTTTTGTGATTGTGGTACTGAAGGCTTGGACAATCCTTAGGATTACTGAACCATTCGTGTGATTAGCAGTGACTGTTTCTTATGGTTTCTTAGTGATTTATTTGTGCTATCTAGGGGGAGGCATTTACTGATGCTAAAGCTGGTTTTAGTGAATCTCTGAGAATTAAGTGAAGTTGTAATGCTAAGTAAACACACAAGCCTACAGAGAGCCCAGACTTCCTGAAGGATTTCTCAAGGTGGACATGAGGAGCCATCATGACCATTCATTGGCACAGTTGTGGATGGGAGCGTTACCTTTGCATGAGCTTGCTAAGGAGCACTGGTTGGCTCCAGTGAAGTCTCTGCAGGGTATTCCCACAGGTCATGTTTGTGGGAGCCTGGTCTCACAGGGAAGTGCTCATGACTTAAACTTTGGTTGACTCGTGTGCTGACTGGTTTTTCAGATCTGTGTCACTTGGTATTTGGTGGTGTCCATGCTTTGCATTCTTAGTTGCTGTTTTACTGTCTAACGAAATCACTGTCACTTTGTAGCTTCCACAGAAAGTTTTTATTAGTGGTGCAATTCTGGTGTGTGTTTGCTGTGCTACCAGCGTGGGATCAGATGAACAGAGACCGCTCATGGAGGCTGCCGTACGTGCAGGAAATTAGATCATTCGCTCTGTGCAAGTGTCCTGGAGTCATGACCAGGACTACAGTCTGAGGCAGGGCCCTCTCTTAGCAGTGCCTTAGCACCTTGGTGTTGAACCTCTTGGTGCTGTGAGACAGGAAAGTGCTGGTGGTGTCCTGGAGAAGACCTGGGGAGCAGGAGTTGGACCCAGATGTAAAAGCAGATGTAAGTGGGTGGGCTTGAGGTGCTGAGGTCCCCAAAGGTCTCTCCTGCAGCCAGGAAGAGGTGGGAGCTCAGGAACTGTAGGCAAGTGTGCAGGCTGGTAGCTGCCTGGGGGCCAGGACCCGTGGGGATTCCGCAGGCAGGCAAGGCAGGATCCGTCGCACTGTCCCCAGCCAGGGAGCAGGGCAGGCTGGGGGCGCAGGGCAGCCAGGGGCAGCCCCCAAACCAGAGCACCAAGCACCTCTGTGGGGACAGGGATGGGCTGAAGCCAGGCCGGGATGTCAGCTTGTGGGTCAGGATCAGGATCAGACATGTTTGACCCTGAGCCCCAGCAGCGAGACATCCAGGAGAGGGGAGGATGCTCTCACGGCCCTTACAGTGTCCTGATCACTGTACTACCTCTCATGGGTCCTTAACTTCTCTGCAAACATCTACAGCAAGGATTTCTTTCTCAAAGAATTTGTAAAATACAAAAGAAGTGAGGAAAATTATGGTTGGAGTCGATGATCTTAAAGGTCCCTTCCAACCTAGATGATTCTATGATTCTATGAAAATCTGTGTTTGTTTTGCCAAGGAAAAGATGGGTAACCTCTAATCAGTTGGGGGAAAGATATTTGTCATCCCAAGGTAGAGGAGGAGACTGGTGTATTTCCACGGGGAATCCAGGTAGTGTGTATTGATACTGTTACTTCATGCTGCAAAGTAGGTATTGCCTGGCAGAAATGTTTCAGGAGTTAACAAAGAGCAAAATGGAGACTAGCAAAGCAAGTGGTCTCAGCAAACTCTGTTGAATGTACATTTTTCTTCATTATTTTCTCACTGGAGCATGATGATGTCTGATGGAGCATTATGGATGGGGAGAAGGAAGGAAGTGTTAGCAAAGCCTGAAAACAAGCTACTGCTCTGACTAATGAGGCAAAAAGTAAATTCTGGCTGTAGCAGCAAAGTCCAACAAGAGAGAATTGGGCTTAAGCTTGGGTGAGGGCCCGGAGCTTGCAGAAAGACCCTTACTGAGTCAAACATAAAACCTTTCACCTTACAGCTTCTCCCCATCTTTTTATCTAGAAAATGAACATTCCCATGGGCACTGCATGGATGGCATGCACATTCAGCTGTGGTGAAGGTGACCGCTATAATTTGTTGGAGTTTTGATTCAAGGATCTTTCTAGTCTTCGGAAGATGAGGAAGACTAGGAATCAACTTCTTATTGCACACCTGGTCAGAGCTGGAGACGGGTTAGTCATCCCACACACCAGACAGAAATGCTTAATTTTTCACTCAAACCAGTTTTGTGAAGAGATGTCTTCACCTTTTTAGTGTAATCGTGAAATCACAAAATGGTAAATGAAGGCTGAGATGCTCTGCCCCTGTGGCAGTAGTTTCTTAATTGCCTTTTGGACAGATACGGACAAATTTTCTTTTGAGCATCCCAGACATCACTTGGACAATGATTCCCTGGGGCTGGACATGCACCATGGCATACCCAACTTTTGGCCCCTCCCAGCACCAAGGAAGCAAGGATTACATCTATTGCTCTGCTGCAGACTGCAGCATAGCTTGGATCTTTTGGTGTGAGCTTCAAAACAGCCCAGTCTGGGTGCACTCAGAATAGGCTGCAAAAGTGCTTGGAGATGTGTACAATTTGAAGACTGTCCTAGTTCTTCTCCAGTGTCTCAGACATCACATCGGTCCCTGGGGTGTTGACTCTCTGGCTGGTGTAAAACAAGATGGGTGGGAGATGCACCTGTGCTTGGTGGGCTGTGGGGCTGCTGTGCATGGTTGGGAGCTGGTCGCGGGTGAAGTAAAACAGAATATGTTGTTATCTCTGATGGTTTTTCTTACCAAAAACCATGAGAGAGAGAGACAATCCTGTGTTATTACCACATACTGATGAGCTGAGCATTTAATGCTGGTCATTTGTGGTCAAGAGGTAAACAAGTACAACACCATTGGTCCTATTAGGTAAAACAAAGGAATAAATAGTTTGGATCTGGCACTGCTGAGTTGCCAGGTCTCCCTGTTGGCCCTTGCTGTGGCACTGCAGAGAGAGGGCTGTGCTGTCAGCCTGGCGTGCTTCCAGGTAACCAAATTCATCTGCTAAATAGGACAGAGTGGCTTGCCCAGGCTCAGCCATAAGCTGGAAAAAGTCTTACTGGAGTTCAGTGCGCGCAAGCAACCCAAGCCTCCTCCCTGCAGCTCTCGCACTGGACAATTTTGGAATTCCACACCAGACTGTGGCTGCAGAGGTAAACACCAGCTGGGTGTCATGTGAAAGGGAGGGAGCTTAGTGCAACTTGACAGCCCCTGGATACAACCGGCAGTCTTGAATTTCATATTCCTTTAGAATGAGGAGATCAAAGAGCTGTGATTTGGAAACAGCCAGCAGCCTGTCACGGTGCATTAGGAGTGAACAACAACCCTGTGTCCAGGTGAAAACAGCTTTTGTGTGATTTGGTATGTGGTTTTAGGATGGGAATCCCCAAATACCCAAGGATTAGGCACACAATACACAAGTCCTTTGTGAGCTTGACTAAGTTCTCTGCTGCGTGGTGGAATTTGCCACCCTGGGTTACATTCCCCAAAACAGAGAATGACAAGAGAGGTGCTGGTGGGGTTAAACAGGCCAGGTGGGGACGGCCAAGGGGGTGCTGAGCTGCAGTTGGCACCTCTATCTCAGAGGCAGATGCTTAGTTTGGGATCACATCTGTTTTGAATTTACGGCTGTGAGCTGCCTTGGGGAGCTGGGACGGATAGAGCTGGCCTGAGACCACTATGAGAAGAGAGGAGGAAGAGGCACATGGCTGCTATTGAGTTGCCAGGAACGCAGCAGCCGTGTTAATGCTGTCCTCCACTTGGGCTCACACTTCTCTGTGTGTGGACTGGGCTTCAGGTAAAGATGAATACGCAACTGTTGTACCCGCCTATGCAAGGATTTATCTCCTAAAGTCTCTCCAGGTTTCTTTTCCATGTGTTTATGCAGTCTCTTTTTGAATCCATATACACTCTCGGTGTTCACATCCATGGGATTATAAGTGGCGACAGCGTGCTGAAGTCTTTTAGAGGGACTAGCCCAGAATGCCAGACTTTCTGGGAGATTTCCGTGCTTAAGTTACCTCTGACAGGATGCTCAAAAGTGCTTAGTACAAAGTCTGAGCTCTGCTTTTATTATACCGGCAGGTGCTGATATAGGCATTTAACAGGAGTAAAAATAACTTAAGCAAAAGATGTCCTTTTATTAAGCCATCACTATATCTTAGGTAAAGTGTTCTTATTCTATAAATAGATGTTGCTGCCCTAGGAACAGCCTGGCATTTTATTAACATTGTCTCTTTACTAGCACCTACCGCCTATTCTGTAGCGCTAAACTGAGAAAAGCTCTTAACTTTTATACCCTATCTCAGGTCTTTTGCTTTCAAGTGCCTGTAAAAGCATTCTATTTGGTATAAGGTCCAGTTATGATTTTTTTTTTAGTGGATGCTTTTTGGTTTTGTTTTGACTTTTTCCCTCCCATTGACTTACACTGCTACAGAAAATAACAGCTGAATTACATTTGGCTTCTCCTGCTTCCTTTCTCTTTGAGATGAGGTTACAACGACCTCATCTACCTAAATCAATAATCTGCACCCAAATCTAATAAAGATTTAGCAGGGCCTGTAAAATAGCATGCAGCCCAGATGGAAAGGGAGGTCCTAATGTCCAATCCACTCATTAGCTATTTATCAACCATTAATGATAAGAATAGGAGTGGTGTGTGGGGAAAAGGACACAAAAGCAAGACAGCAGAGAACCTTCCTGAATGTGAGGTGGAGACAAAGACTATAACACACCCGTGGGCAGGTTACAGTGTGACACTGGCTGGGGAGAGGGAGGTACCTCAAAAGTGGCATTTCCAAGGGAGTTTACTTGCAGAATCCCAGATTTTTATACGCAAAAACTGTGTGTCTTTAAGCTGCTGTACGAGAGAACATAACGAAGAGCTGAAATACATTTGGCTTCCGTTTACAGATGTGAAAGCACTAAACCAAACAGCAGTATTTCCTGAAATGGATTTTTTTTCTTTCAGTACAAGAGGAATTGCCTGTGTGATAATGGACCTGTCTCTTGATCTGTGACAGAGTTAGGAAAAAACTGCAGCTTCCCAGTTCTTTGCTTTAATTCCAAGACTTTTCTTTCGGCTGAAAGAAATGAACATGTGAACTGGCCATCAAACATTTTTTTTTTTCCACCGAATTGCTGGAGCACAGAATTAGGCAGGCAGCTAGTGCGAGTAGAGAAATATAATTTTTCATCACTGTTTATTGAACAGAAACTGGCTTTGTGACAAAATGGGTCTTTTCAGTACTGTCAAGAACATGTTATTTTGTGTTTGAAAACTGAAGCTCCCCCCCCTTTTTTTTTTCTTTTAGTTTTAGAAGAAAATGGTGTGTCAGTTGTTAAACATTTTTATATAGATTTGAAGTTTTCATGCTCTTTTGGGGAGGGGTGTTAATACTTGTTGGAGATGGGAAATATATTTTCAAAATCTGGAGCAGCAGAACAAAAAGGAATTCAGCATATTTGGAGTTTGTGGTATGCATAAATACAATAATGTTCCATGAAACAATATTTCAGATTCCAGCAATGCAGAACATAGTAGCAATTCCAAAGAAAACAGGAAATAGAAATAATTAGTCAGACAGGAGGAAGAATCCCAAACATTACTAGGATACCAAATGCTTTACAAAACAGTAGCCAAAAGCCTGTCTTTGAATCTTCTTTGAATCTTGCTCTGCAGGTGGAAAGTCAAAATCAGTTGCAGTAAATTTGTATTCTCTTTAATGAAAGCTGACTTCAAATTTATCTGTGAAGTAGTTGCAATCAATTTTTTCCCCTTCTGTAGAAGGAACTATTCCATGATCCATATATCTCATCTAGATACCCTGCACTGAAGGCAGCACAGCTACAGCCAGGGGCTCTTTTCCAAGACAGGTGTGGGAAGTCAAGTCCCTCTTTAACAGCATCTCCTGCAGCTCGAGCTCTGCCGTGTGCGGAGGGAGGGGTGTCAGCAGTGCTCCTTGCAGGCCTGGCCCTTGCTGTGAATGGAGGCAGCTGTGCGGCATTTTTCAAGATGGACTCAGGAATTCACTGCATCCTTTGCCAGTTTGCTCTTACTGTTTAAAATCGGAACTGTATTTTCTATTTGAAGTTGTCTGGCTTTTGCTTCCAGCCATGGGTTCTTGTTAAGCCTTTCTCCGCTAAATTAAAAAGCCCCTTACGACTGCTATTTTCTCTCCATGGAGGTGCTTAATACCCTGTAATCAAGTCACCCTTGGTCTTCTCTTTGATAAGCTAAACAAATCCTTCCCGTTAAATTTCTCACTGGAAGCAATTCCTCCTCCCCAGACTTTAAATCATTTTGGTGGCAGGTTTCTTCATACTCCCAAATTTTCCAATTTTTTCTCGGACAGTACAGATCCCAGAGTTGTGCATGGACTTTCTGCATTAATCCCACCATGGTTTATGGAGAAACACAACTGCAGCCCCGCAGCAGTGCCAGGGGAACACATATACTGAGCTGTGTGGCTACAACTGCAGAGGTGCTAGGAGAGGCACTTTGTTCCCATGTAGACTTGCAAGGCTGTAGGCATTGCCTGCGTTCCTTGTCCTTCGCTGCATAACTGTAATAAAAGCATTTTTATTAATGAGCCCAGCTTACCAGATGAGTCATTTAACTGTATGATTTCCCGTGTTTCTCCAGGTGGGAGTGGGGCAGTTCTGCTCAGCCATTAGGTTTCACTTCTGCTTTTTGGATTCCTTTTCCTGTTGGGTTTTCTTCTATTTGTCTCCCCCAGTGCTAATCCTGTGTTTAGATTTTCTAGATAAGGAGTAGTGAAGTGTCATGGTTTGGGCCAGATTGGCCCAATCAGGTGGAACGACAGATGCTCTCTCTCTCCTGCTCCGCTTCAAAGGGAGGCAGAAGAGAGAGATGAGCTGCTTCTGACCATGCTCCTGGGAGAGCCATGGATTTTCCATAGCTATGAGGATCACTTTTGCAGAGCTGTGGAAATAGCGTCTTTTAAGGAGAGACTTTAGGAAGGGAGACATCTCCATGAGCATGGCTGGATATGGTTTGGCAGAGAAAGGTGTTGGACGTGGAAGGGAGAGCTTGGCAGTCATCCCATGACACATCAACCTTTCCTCTGTATTAGCTAGACTGTCTTGAGGTTTTACAACCAGAGGTTCTCCAGGTGGTGCTTGATGAGGAAAGACCCCACGGTGTGTTCTGCAAGTTCTGCTGTTTTGTCCTGGTGAAACACATCCTCTTTTTTGACTTTTAGTGCAACTGGCTCTGCTGGTGGCTGCTCTGTACCTAGCAGGGTTTGCATGCCTCACAGAAGAGGTTTTGGATAAAATGTGTTCACTTCCTTTGGCAAATATGCTCATGTTTGCATGATAAGTTTTCTTCAATTGTCTTTCTCCATCAGGGCTGCAAAGTTTTTTGTGGTTTTTTTATTATTTTTTTTTCTCCTGGAGCAGTAAATCAACAGTCTGTGATTAAAGAATTTAAGAAGCTCCTTCGTTTGCCAGTCCAAAATTTAATTTACTGAAGCATGTCTGACTAGCTGGCAGATGAATCACACATTTTGTATTTCTATTCTCCTTTATGTAGTGGGACAGAAGACCAGAGACACCACGTTCAAAGACTTCCAATGCTGCTGAATTTATATATTAGCCAAAGACATGTGTGGTTGTTCCCCCTCCCTCTTTCAGAGGAAGGTCTTTTTCATTACATAGCTCTAGACCTGTAGTTTTCCATTCACTAGTTGCTGCTGTTGTTCTGCTTTTGTTTCCAAAAAGAAAAAAAAAAGAAAAAAACAGATGGCTTTAGTGTTGTTTATCCCAGGAAACATTTTGAGCATTCAGTAATAAAACTGGGAGGAAATCCTTCACTTCCTTTATGCCTCCTAGCAAGTAACCACATCAATACAAAGTGAGGATGTTTTTGGGTACTGACCCAGTGTCACTGATCAAAACACAGCCATAAATACTTTCAAGATGCAGTCTTGAATCAGACTGGTAGATGAGGAAAAGCCACTTCTGTTTTGGAAAGGAATTCTTTCCTTCTGCAACCACTTTCTAAATTGCATTGACATTTAGCAATTAACATACAAAAGCTTTTGTATCCGCAGGATCATTTTTCATGTCCATAAACACATTCCTTTGCTTTTCAGTGCAATGTTTAATAATTCTCATTTCCTATAGTGGAAAAGAACCCTTGTACTTTATTTGTATTACACAAATTACATGGAAGAAACAAAGCCATATCTGATCACAGTTATTAAATTAAGAACATTTGCATAAATCCTTTTTTTTTTTTTCCTAATCTAGTTTGCTGTTGGTAAACAGTATGTTATCTAGGTTTAGCAAAGCATTTGGTTTCTAGCCAGATTTTTGCTTTCCCCCTGTCCTTTTGAAGTTCACTTGGCAGGCAAGGTCTGCTTCTCCTAAGCTATCTGTCATCACACAAAGTGGATTCCAGCTTCAGACAATAAACGAGTTGCTATTCTAGATTCACGGGCTGAACTGTCATTAAGTCACTGCATCCCTGCTCTGAGGTTTTAGGACGTGTCTCTGTTCCAGCCTGAGGCTCTGCTCTGGAAGACACTTTGGAGGCTCTTCATAAATTGCAGGAAGTTAAGTGGAAAGTTCAGTGGTGCTCCGTGTCTCTGCGTGGGTCGCAGGGCAGGGTGTGCGAGGGGACACCTTGCTGTGCAGGATGGCTGCTTGGCACTGCTGTAATGGAAGAATGACTGTCTTGTCTCTATGGGGCCCCTCAAGTTTCCAAATTTGAGCAACACTATTGCAGTTAGGATTGAAGAGAGGAGAGAAGAATAAATGAAGAATGATTTCTTCCCCCCCCTCCCCTGCCTGGAAGGGAGTGTACGTGTTGAGAAAAATGATCCTTCAAGAACGTGGAGACCTGGTCCTATGGAATAGGTTATATTAGAAATACCTGAAATATCCATGAAATCTGTGTGCCTGGCAAAGTGGAGCCCTGGTCCATGGCTTGCTCTCTAGGTACTATGAGACTTGTGCTATGTGAATGTTGGTGTCTGCTAAACTTCTTAGCTACAACCTGCAGATGCACGTAGAGCATTGATGGGAGTCTCCAGTTACCTTTTTTTCCTTTCAGGTGTCCCTGGCTTGCTTGGGCTGCTGAAGCGATTGTGGATTTGGGTGGATGAAATAGAAAGGCTGGGGCCATGTCAGGGCTGGTGCTGCATGTAGGGTTAGTTGGAGTTTCTAGGAGGTTATTTGTAAGAGATTCTGGGGGGCTGTGCGAGAGAGTAGGGACTTCTTTCCTGTTTTCCCAGGGCAACCTGCCTTGGGACAAACCAGAGTTCATTCCCCTGCAAGCACCTTCTGCTGCTCCCCTCCCTTCTTGGAGAAGCCCTTTTTCCCTCCCCAGCTCCACTGTCGGTTATTCATTTTCAGTATTATTTCTTTCTTTACAGGGGAGGGAATTCAACAGGGGTGTCTTCCAGTCCTGAGTGACAGAGATTTTGTAAGGAATGAAAAGGTGCCTGGTACTTTTGACAGTAACATTGATGACCATCTTATAAACAGCAGCACTTCCCTCTGCTACTCCAGTGAGCCCTGTCAAATCCCAGCCGGGAAATATTTTCCTTTAAAAGCTTGTTATTTAGTTGCTAACTTACTTCTCCTCCCTGAGGGTGCAGCAGACTTCAAAAAAAAGATAGCGGCAGCCATGGCAAAGTTGGCCTGCTGAGATGTGCACATCCCACGTGAGCTGCACTTGCATTGCCTTGAGCTTGCTCCCAGGCTTGTGTGTCCACAGTGCTGTGCTGGCTGCAGCTCCTGGGTCTGACTGTTCTGTGGTGCCTGGTGATGGTCTGGGCTGCCTTGCAGCCCGTCGCTCATCCAGGGCTTGGGGTCTGTCATGTGTCCCTTCCCTGCCACATGACATGGAGCTCTGCCTCGTTGCACGGGGGAGAAGGAGGAGGTTAGACATGGGTGAAATTGGAGGGGTCAATGAGCTGGATCTATCTGGACAACACTACCTCCAGCCTTGCAGGTATGGCTTGTGCACTGTAGGTGTTGGGTTGTGTCTCCATGGTGTCTGCAGTTTGGGGCTGGAACAACTAGGTACCATGGCCACAGCCAGCTGGTGGACAGCCTGCTTCCCAAAGGCTCAGTTTGCTTAGAGACCAACCTTGCAGGCTGCCACGGCACATGCTGATTGCCTGGTGAATCTGTGACACAAAGAGAAATTGCCACCAATAAGGGACTTGACGAATCCTGGAAGGAAAGGTTTAAGAAGTGTGTGTGAAAGGATAGGTCCTACATTTGTGCAGTCCAGTCCAACTGCCTTTAAAGGCAACAAACTCACATTGATTTAAATGGAATCTGGATTGGCCCTTAGCAAATGAGATCATTAAACTCAGCTTTTATTCCCCTTTTAATCAAACATGAGGCAGAATTGAAGCCTTTGTTTATTTGCTGCGATGGAGCCTAACTATTGGTGGGGTCCCGGAGACAGAGTGCCAGGCACTTAACTTGAAAATGACTTTACTGCAATAATGTCATTACGTTTTATTGACCAAGCATTTCCACAAGTGGTGAAAGGGGATTATTGGGAAATTGGGATGAATGTGCATTATGTCACTTTTGAATCATATCCTGTACGCAGGGAAGATGTGAGCCCCGATTAAGTGACCCACCAGGCAGAGGGGGTTTGTCTGTGGTAGCTGTACTACTGCATGCTTGGGAGCTGAGGGCTGCCGTGATGAAAGATTTTAGTGGGAAACTACAAAGCTGTATTAGAGGAATGCTTTCAACATATCTAAATCAAGATGTATGGGGTTTTATTTCTGCCTGTGTTACATACCCCTGAGCTCTTTTTGGCCAACTGATAGTCATTAGACAAAGCTGTATTTCTTTGCAATTTACTTATTGCAGGGCTGTGACTTAACTGCTAACAGAATAATCTTTTTCCTCATATGTAACTTATAATTTGTTGGATGTGTATTCATCTCCTGTCATGGATTAAACTTTGAGAGAGGTGTGCCATTGCTCTCCAGGCACTTATAGCCTTCAAATGGCTGTTGAGCACAGCCAGATGCAAAGCATTAGCACAATTGCTTGCAAAGGCCTTTTCTCTTGCATCCACACTCAGCTAGGAAATGAAATACAAGATCGCTGTGACATCAATAAAACATGCTGTCAGTAAGATGTGTGACTTACCTGGAAGCTGAATTCCATTTACAGGTGGCAGCGGAGTATACTTTATGCAATTTTTTTTCCCCAAGAATCAGTTTCTGTGATTGATTGCATTTCTGTTACGTGAATCTCGTTTCCATTTCTGGCATTTTTATAAGGCTTATGAAAGTGAGAGTTACTAAACTGGGAGGTTTAGGAGAATTGTTTCCAGGCGGAAAGAATTAGACTGGAAAAGATTTCCTCTGTTTGTCAATATTCAGCTGGGCTTGGGTCTTTAGGTCCTAATACTCTGCGTTGGAGGCTATTACGGAGCTTGTTGCTCATAGGAGAGTCTTTTGGTATATGTGTCTAAATATACCAAAATATTTCTCATCAAAACCACCTAAATGACTTTTCCCACACTTTTGTGACTTTGATTGCACTGGATATGCCCAGCTCCTGTGATTCTTATACACAGAAATTCCTGGTACGATCATCATAAGACATATGTCCTGATCCTTCAAGACTAGAGAAACGACCAGTTTGAGGATCTAAGGAAGAGTTTGGGGCCAGAGCAGAGAGTCTGTGGAGGAATAGCCTTGCAGTAAGTAATACTAGGTTTCTCATTTCAACAAAATTTCTCATTCAGTGCCACAAGTGATTCTCTTGGATGTTGTCATTGCAAAGTAGTAACATATTCTCATCTTCATTTAAAGTTCGTAAAGCAGAGGCACATACCTCCCACTGACTTTTTCAGGGAGCAAAAGAGTACGACTGGAAATCAAGTCCCTTTTATTAGGATACTTAGAATATGGTTTAAATGTCCTGCTTTAGAGAGCACGAATAGAGCTAAGGGTTAGTAACATGGTTGGGTTTCCCCTCACAGGTCATGATTAATAAATAGCATTGTGTTCCTGTTTCTTCTGCACTGAATCTCCTCCTTGAGACGAGTAGTGGTCTTCTCCCCCTGCCCACATGAGCTGTGCCCGGGCGATGTGGCAGTGGAGGGCTCCATTCCTGCATCAGCCTGTGCTTCCTGCCTGGGTCGTGCCCATCTCTTCGTCTGTTGGGGCCACTGGACTTGGGCGAGTGCACTGTTTGTGTTCGGTTCGCAAGGGCGTCCATTGCCAAACAGTTTGTGCGGCCTAATCCATGTTTGTGGCAGGAAGTCACACATCTCCCAAAGTGACATTTCATCGAATCCATTTCTGTGTTTAAGCAGATTATCAGTTTCTCTCACTGAGTTTCTTTTTTCGGAGAAATAAAAAAAGACTTGTAGAGGAGTTTGCTGCTAAGATTTGTGTGTGTGTGTGTGCACTGAGGATTTATTTATTGGACTTCTAACCATAAACAGTTTAATGTTTTTGAATTACTACTGCTCAGTCTCATTTAGTTTGGTTGTGACCTTGAGCCATACATTTCCAGGGCTTTTGCTAATGGACCTTTTAAATGATGACAATGAAATACACCAGAACCTTTGATAAGGGGACCGTTGCTACACTGCATATTATTTTAATGTTATTCTACAAAATAACCATTATAATATCGTTATTATTTTTTAACTCTGGTTTTATTTTGTCACACCAACATTACAACAATCTACATCTAAAATATTTCCTCATTTGTGCAAAGCACATTTCTCTGCCAGGGGTAATGAAATGACCAAGCAGTGACCCTCATTTTTATGTTTCTCCTACTGTGAAGAGGAATTGAAGATGAAATGTAGAAGCTAATAGCTGTGCAGCCCCAGTGAATCTAGCAAATCTAAAGAGCCCAGCCATGGGATACATTTAAATATTAAAGCAGTTTTTATGTGCTCTAAACAATATTTGATGCAGCTCTCAGTATGCTTTAATCTGGCTAAATGGTTATTGTGTTATGTGTCCTAGCTGTAAAACTGTCTAGCTCTTTTGTGGTCAGGATACTTTTCCCCACTGCAATTTAGATCGGGCGTGGATAAACATAAAGGACCATTCTCCAAAATGTGTCTTGTGCAGGTTAATCCTGCATGGAGCAGGATGCTTAGAAACCATTCACATTTATTTAATACTTTCTTCCCAGTGTGCATTGTGACAATTGCTTGTAGGGTAAGGGAGGGTGCTGGCTTCTTTTTGGGGAAAAAATAAGAGGAACTTGACACAGTTCGGTTGTAGAGGGAGAGTGGCATCTGGCAAGGTGCTCGGTGTCTTACCTTCGCCTGGCTACAGAGAGATGTGTGTTTGCATATTTGAAATGTTTTCTTGCTGACTTCATTGCTGAACATGAGAAAATACCTTTTTTTTTTTTTTTTGGTGAGACTCTTCAGTTTCCCGCTGACAGTTTTTGGGGGTGCAGGAGCTCCTGTTGTGCCGGCGATCAGTGCTTGGGGCTGCCGGGATGCAGCAGTGCCCTTAGTGAGGATGCAGCTTGCCTGCTCCCACCAAGCAGCAGCAAAATGTCCAGGCTGAGGTAGGAAAGATGGGGCAGGAAAAGCTTGACTAGTGGCTTTTTCTTGATTACTGGCTTGTAGAGAAACAAACAAACACAAACATCTTAATTTCCTCTATGCCTCAGTCCATTTTGGCTGGCACATTTGCTTGGGAAAGAAAAATGCTTGCTGGAAGTTGGCTGCTTCAGCTGACGGAGCATCTCCAGGTAGAGGCATCAGACTAGAAGAAGTTTGCATGCATCAGGACTGCAATTGAATTTACTGCAGGTCTGTGTCTTTTGTGGGGGTTGTTCAAGGCTTAAAAAGGCACAGATGGAATTTTTCCGGGTTTTGCAGCCTTCCTAACATAGCTCTCTGGTGTCCATTCATGACTGAGCTCAGGTTGTATTGTTTTCCCGAGAGGCAGCAATAATTTCTTGCCTCCTTTCTAGCTGCTTAATTCATGTTCATGAGATGTGTAGGAATCCCTTTGCCATTGCGCTCTCTCCCAAATGTGGTTGAAATAGGCTAGTGACCTCAAAAGTGAAAAGGATGCATATAAAACCTTATTATTCCTTATTTCTTTAGGAAAACAGGCTAAATATGGAGAATATACACATTCTGCTTTTTTTTCTCCTAATCATTCTAATAAAAAACCGCCACCACTTCCCCTCCTCTCCTTCCTACGCCTGAAGAAAAAATGCAACCCCTAGTAGCATCATTGTAGTAGTAATAAGGGGACAAGGCATTTAGTAACCTCTGGGAATCGGGTTTCTGCATTATCCTGAAGTCTTCAAATTACTTTAGTGATCTCCTTTGAATCCCAAGTGGGCAGTGATCCATATTGTAAACCTTCACACGTAATTTGACACAATTAGCAAATTCTGCTTCTGAGACCATCTTGTGACTCGCGCTGAAAGCGTTTCCTACAGAGGAGCTGTGGGCTGCCTGGGTCCGGGCGGAGGTAAATGAATCAGCTGTGGGGGAAAGCTGATATTGTCCAGCTTACCCGGGGCCAGGGTGACGTTGATTAAAGAAAGTCTAGTTTATCCGCTGTCAAAGGAAATGTTTCCCTGTTTACGTTCCAAAAATAAAGCAGAACATTGCACACCACTCCAGTGCAGGTCTTTTCTGGACTCTGAGTTACTTTTGGTCTAACCTGTTTTCCTTAAACAAAGTGATTTCCCGATTCCTGTAACTGACCTTCCTACCGCCAAGTCGAATGATCTCTGTCAGTATGACTCTTTTATGATCTTGCTAATGAACTTTCCGTTTTATGCTTCTTGTCTGATTAGTAATGCCAGAGATTTAACCAAGCAGAGATAATTCATTAGTCTGAGCCATGGCTCTGAGGGCACGGTGTCAGACCCTCCCTTCCCGCTCCGTGCACTCCATTAGTTTCTCTGTGCTCTGAGATCGCCTCCATTTTTTTCTGAGGGAAAATGCAGAAGTCTTCGCCTACTGCAGATTCTTTATGTATTGGTCATTCTTGACTCACTGACAGTGAAATTCATAGGATCATTCTGGAAACTCTTAGGCAGTGATATTTTTGTTTTTTAATTCATAGTAAATTTCATGCAGATCAGTGGAAACAGAAAAACATTCATAGACTGACTTGCACTGTGAAAAGATAAGTGATTAATTGCAGTTTGTGGATGCAGCTATGATTATTTATGCTACAATTCCTTTCCTTTTTGATGTTGTTTTAATTTGCAGCCCTTAATATTCAGAAATGAAATATTTAGTCTATTACTGAGTAAGTGTTGAAGTCAGTGTGCTGTAGAGAAGGAGGGAGGTTTCTATGAGAATGACTCTGTGCATGACTCACTGTGTCGGTTCGATCTTGTGCTTCTTGTCTGCTGATCCCAGGGGGTTGTCTCCTTTCTAGATGTGCTTTCTGGGATTGGGAAGTAGAGGCTCAATGGACTAATGTACATGCATGCTCCTGCCACATCTGCACTGGGTTAGTGGGCTTTCAAGACTTGGACTGTTTCTTGGCCACACTCTTTAGCAAGTTGTATCAATTCCACATTAGAAACCTGGTTCTGCCAGACAGATGGGCTGGTGAATAGGCTGCAGCTGGTATGGTTGGGATTTACCTGATAGAGGGATTAAATCCGTGAAAGGATAGCTCTCCCTCCCTGCAGTGGTAGAGTGAGTTTCTAGGGTGAAACTGGCTACAGCAGGGAGAAGAGCTGGGGGAAAAGAGGAGGGACTCACTGATAAAGCAAAGTCATATGCAGGAGGAATGGGAGCAATTGTAAGGGCGATACCTTGAAGTAGTGTGGGAAAGACCTGTAGACCGCTGTTAATTGAATGGAACGGATCATACCATTTGTATGTACTCATATGGATCATGTCACTTTCTCAGGCTAAAGCAATGCTTTCCCTCTTTCACTCCACTCTGCTCCCAAGAAGTGTGTCTGCTCCTGCAAAGTGTTTGGTGTTGCAGAAAAGATCAGCTTAAGCTTTTGGGAGACGTGGGAAAGAGATTGAGGGCTGGGACCTTCGGCAATGGGGCTTCTTCCTTCTGGAAAGGGAAGCTGAACCGGACTTTGTACTAACTCTATCAGAAAGGCTGGAGTCAGAGCAAGTGGGACCTTGCAGGGAGTAAACATAGATATGGGCACAGGAGTCCTCTGTGTCAGAACCTGCAGCAACAGCCAGGTGAGTTTTTGGCTGGAAAATCTCCATTGAGGCAGTTTGGCCGCTCTAGTATCTTTCTTTGGACCTTTTTATTAGCTTTTGCCCAATTTCATAATCACTGCAAATTGGGTAGATTCATTAGATTCCCTCAAGTAGTACCAGGCTGTGCCAATGATGATTTAAAAGTTATTTCCTCACAAGCAGTGGGCGCAAACCTGTATTCCTTGTCTACCCATGCCTACCAGAAAAAATAGTCACCATTAATCTGTCAGTGACGTGGTCATCGCAGCAAAGAGACTTGGGAGATTCTGCACAGAATGCCATGTGCTTATTAGCTCCATGAAAGTTAGGAGTTTTGCAGAATGGACACTATAAAAATTGTCTCTTGATGCTGGTTTTCCTTCCCATGTACAACATGCAGGTGTTAGCAGGACATGTCAGACAGTGCATGTCAGGATCTCTTTGTGATTATTTCCCCACTGCCTAACATGTGCCCTTCTCGCTTATACTGCTGTTGCTACAGAGGGTAGGCAGGATCTAATTAAAGACAAGGAGGGATGGATCTGCATATGTTGCTTGTGTTTGGGGACTGTCTGGCTCTGAGAAGTAATAATTGGCTACAGGGCCTTTCACCTCTATGGCATGGCTTTGAATGCAGATCAGCTTAGTGACTTTTAGTGTCATTACCATGTGGCAGCTGTTTTCCGTGTGAAATTAGCTGGTAGTTTGAGTGCTCTTTCTACAGGAAGCCAATATCAATAATTACTACACCAAACGGTGCTATTAGCACCCTTTAAAAAAATATATATAATTCGAAGTTTAATGAATATGCTTCAAGTATACATATTGGCATGTGTTGTAATAACATTGACATCAATATTAATCCACTTAGCTCCATAGTTTAGTCTATGTATAGAAATATATGCTGGAGGTAAGTACTTGGGATACAGTAAAATATAGCAGTAGCATCTAACTGGAGGACCCTAACAGCTTTCTGCAACTGCTTTTGGGGTCCCATTATTACATAGGCCATGTAAGCTCCTAATGCATTTAAAGGTAGAATGTGTGACTGTCCCCTAAATGTGTAAAAATCACAGTGAAAAAGCAGCATCAACAGAAAAGGTCAAGGCAGTTCAGGGAAAAGTCCTTCTTGATAAATGACTCCCATTTCCATGGTGAGAGCTGTAAGGAGAGATATCTCTTATTAGACCAGCTGATACAGCTGAATGAAGCAGATAAGCTTTTGGACACATGGACTCTTGTTTCTTCCTTGCCAGCCCTAGAATAAGGCAGCAGCCCAGCTTTTATTAAAAACTTTTGCACTTTGCCAGCTGTAACTGGTTTGTCTCAAGAGCTATGGTACATGTCGTCCTGATTTACACCATCCATGCTGGTGGCTGTGGTCTGAAATGCAGCCATTTACAGAATGAAGTTTTGCCACTTGTTCTGTGCGGAAAAAAACAATCCTGTGAGAGAGAGCAGGGAAAAGTGTTGTGGCTGAAGATTGACCCCAAATTCTTTGCTTGTGTCCTCTGATGCCTTTCGGAGTTCTGTTCTCCATTGAAACCCTGACAACAGCAATAATACAGCTGTGAACTGTTGCCTCATTCCCTTACCTGAGTGGAAGCTAAAGAAGAGGCTGGGAATGTTGATTAATTGTATTCGTGCTGTAAACCAGTGGCTCATCAAGGCTAAAACCTTCTGCGGAAAAGTGTTTGTTTTTTTTTTAAAAAGAGCTTTTTGTTGCATGTTCCTCCTAGACCGTAGAGACAAAAAGCTCCAGCAGAAGAACTCATGGTTTTGCAGGTCACTGGCAGGGTGGGAAACCTGAGTCTGTGTTCCTGCTGTTCCTTGCTTGGTATCACATCATATTTATGCAAAGAACAACAGATCCAACAGAAGAGGCTTGCTGAGAAAGACACCGTCTCACCCCACTGAGGGATGAAAAGGAATATCTGACATCTTGACGGTTTTCATAATATGGAATTCTTTTCTTCTAGCAAGTCCTCTTCAAGGTGAAGGGAAGTGTTGTCAGCATGACTGTTCCTTGCTTATGATCTCTGTAGGTTTTCTGTTTGATTCTGCAGATTTGCATGGAATCCCTTCTTTAAAATCTTGTAGTACCTATATACTCATACATGATTATGGTAACTTGCTGTCCTCAGGGTGCAAATGATTAAAAACCCTATAATTCTGTAGTCCCCCATAATATATGTAGCCCCTCCTACTAAGTAATGAAACCATTATTCACTAAAAAATTAAACATGCAAGTCTGTGAAGGTCTTTCATAAACAGATAAGGTATTATCTGTTAGGGAAGAGAGCCTCCAGGCTATCACAGAAGAGCATAATTTACATAAAGTGAAGGATGTTCCTGAGATCCTGGGAAGACACAGTAATAGAGGCCATCTTTCTTTAAAACAACAAGAGTGGCTTCTGAGGCCCTGTTTCTTGGGGGTCACAGAATCACTGAATCACAGGGGTTGGAAGGGAGCTCTGGAGATCATCTAGTCCAACCCCCCTGCCTGAGCAGGGTCACCTACAGCAGGTTGCACAGGATGGCGTCCAGGCAGGTTTTCAATGTCTCCAGAGTCGGAGACTGTGTAGGGTGTTTTTAGAATAGGTTATAGACATACCTGTCAGGAGTGCCAGCGTTAATTTCCCTTTCTGGATGACCTCCTAAAGCCCCCTCCAGACCTATCTTCTATGATTCTGTGGTAGGTTCATGCCTGGGCAAGCCCAGGAACCAGTCTCAGCCAAGGGAGATGGAAATGTTGCCTAATGTGGGATTACACTGCAAGGATAATTCATTGGCTAATCTGTGGCTATGGATCTCCTAGTGGAAGACTATAGAACAGATTTCAGACAGTTACTTATTGAACAAACCCACCCCATTGCTAAGGGGCTTTCTTGTTCTACCGTTTTGCAATCCCTGCTCCTGGGGTCCTTTCTGCACTGTGACTCAAACTGCGGGCTAGAAAGGAAAAGCTTCAGCAACGTGAGTGGCAGTACAAAAGATTGGGACTACTTGGTTAGCCCTTTGTACTGCCAACTGCTGCTGCGATCCCTATACCGCAGTGCATTTGAGCCTTTTGTCCTTTATAAAGCTTTTTTGACAGGGGCCCCAAAAGAGAGACATGCAGGAGATGTAGTAGGCTGAGAAATGCTGAGCTGTAGTATTGACCTGGACTTCAAAACGTCTGTTTTACAGGTGAGGTACTTGATGTGGGGGGTCATGAATAGAGGGGTGTTGGTCATTTAGCAACGAGGAGTGGAAGCAGCACCTTGCGTATGGGAAAATTTAGTGAGAGGAATGGGAAGAAGAAACCCAGGACGTACGTTACTTGCACAGGTACACCATGTCTCAGCGGGATGGTGGTCTTTTTCATTACTGCATCATGAAAGGAGCAGCCTGTCTTACTCCAGATGTGGTTTATGCCTTCATCACAAACCTCTTTCTGCGTGAAAAGCAATTCCCTCACAAATGGGCCTTCATTAGCTGTGGGGTCATGTCAGAAACAATCATCAGTGTATTGCTGATGTGGCCAACACATCTTGTGAACTCTTTGACCCTAGCAGTCAGCAGGATTTCTTTATGTGAAGCACTAATATGAAAAGCATTAGCATTAATGAAAGAGCTCTGGACGTGGTTGGTGTAAGGGGTCAGCAGAAGTTTACAGACACCTTTGCCTAACATTCCTATCATGCCTGACAGTTTGACTCTCATCTTGTTTTTCACAGACTCTGATTAATAATATAATTCTCAAATTCTGCTACAGCCTGTCAATATAGCAGGAATTCAGCAAATCTGGAAGCCACCCTAACTGCAAGCCATCACCCATTTTGGGACTGGTCTGTCTGCTCACATTCACTCACTTATGGCGTTGCATGAACTGACTACCCTGCTGGAAAACAAGAAAGGTGCTAGAGCAGATGAATCACAGAATAGTAGGGGTTGGAAGGGACCTCTGGAGATCATCTAGTCCAACCCCACAGCCAGAGTAGGTTCATCTAGAGCAAGTTGCACAGGATGGCATCCAGGCAGGTTTTGAATATCTCCAGAGAAGGAGACTCTACCTCTCTGAAGACTTCGAAGACTTTTTTTTTTTTTTTTTTTTTGAGAAACCTTACCGTCATGCTTCTCTTGACCTGATTAAGAATCTTCTCCATGGATGGGACAATAGTTTCCTGATATCTCTCGATCCATTACATTCTTCCCAGAGGATGCAATGATAGATGTTGAAGGTCCTGAACAGTCCTTAGTCATTAAACAGAGTATTTGAAATTATGCCAACAAATGATGAAAGCAGAAGCCCTTTTTATGAATGCCTTTTTCTTTAAAATTAAAAGTCACTTTTAAGATATATGACTGTAAACATCAACCTGATTTTTACTTAAAAAAACAGTTTCCACTTGGATCAAAGAACAAATGAATGTTGCATATAGGTAGACAATACGGCATACTGAATCATATATAGAGTAATACTGTACATTAACTACAGAACTTGACTTGCAGGATATTTTATTTCAGAGCCCCAGAAACATTCAGGTGCCATCTGAGCACCCCAGCTCTTCCCTGTGCTCATGGGGATGGCAAAGGGGAGTCCCAGATACTCATGGCTGGGAGCTAAAGGCTTGGTGGCCCTTGAGGGATCTCATAGCTTACTGAGCAGGGGAGAGGACTAGAAATCCTCTAAGTGAATGGCAAAGCAGCTTCACCTGCAGGATGAGCTACCCGTGGCTACAAAGGTGTGGGTAAATGAAAACTGGAGTCTTGCATCTGGTTGGGACTGCTGGTTCTGGTCTTTACAGCAGCAGCTGAGCATGTTACGGTTCATTTCTGCCACTCGCCTTATTCCAACTCCAGCTTTGATTCACAGCACTGCTAAGCAGTTGTGAGTGGAAGAGCTATCTGTGACTGTTTTGTCAGCCTTGCAGAAGCGGTGGGATGTGTATAGGTAGGAACAATGACTGTGGCAGTCCCAAGACAATAGTATCTTTTTGTTTCTAGTCTGGAGTGCTCTCCTAGCTGTCTGGCATCTCACGGAGCTGGTTATGTTTCAGAGGAAAAAAAAAAATGTGGACGCTTGGCTGAGCTATGGGGCTAAAAGTTCATTTCAAAACAAATGGTATTTCAGCTGTCTGACTTCTTGTAGATGTTTACTTCCTGCAGGAAGGTGATTCTATCAGCTAGTGTGAATTTTCAGTGTTCTTAACAACATGCTTTACTTTGATGGGAGTAACTTACTTAATTAGGTCTCTCTGTTAATTTTTCTTGCCCAATTGAACTTTCTCATTCACTTTATTAGGGTAGCCAAATCCCAGCTCTGCTGAAGACATGGGGCAATAAAGAGAGATAGTAATTCCTGCTCACAGGTCAGTCCTATGATGGGGTTGACAGTGTCTGTGTCCGGCCTGGATTCCAGACTCTTCCGTATGACAAGTATGGGACTGATATATGCACCTTCATCATCTCAAAGTCTGCACCTGCATTCAGCCTACAGGAGCTGCAGCCCTTCCAGGATTGTGTAGGGCATGTTGGAAAGGTTGAACAACTAATGGTTGAAGGTGGGAATGCAGAAATGGCAGGGACTTTGGCTCTTTGGTCCTTATGATCCAGAGTGTCATCACATTCCACCTTAGAGAAACAGAAGAGGCTGCCTGGAGAGAGGTGTGGAATATTTCACACTCCAGTTTGGGTAAACATCAGCTTCTGTGGGAGTTGCTTTATTTCTGGAATTCTTATGCTTGGTTTGTCTTGCTGCTTTTAAATATTTGTACAAGTGACTAGAGCTATGCAAACTGTGCCTGAAGGAAACGGGAAACAGAGGATAAGAATTAACTGGAGGTACCAAAATTAGTCAGTATCCTAACTAAAAATATTACAAGGGAAAATGAAGAAATGCGGTAGAAGCACAAGGAAGTAATTACTTTCTTCTGACCTGTGGAAGTGAACATTCAGGGAATGTATTAGTCTGACAGAGAGGCTAGTGGTGAGAGCCTATGTTTAAATAGGTTTATAATTTACAATATCTTTAAAAGCAGTCATTTATTTGTGTTTAGACATACCAGTAGGTAGGGAGACTGCTTGTAAAGTTACTGCTCAGACATGTTGGCTTCTGCTGCCATTTTTGTTGTCAATATTTACCTTGGTTTCTTTTTGGTAAAGATTTATAAAATGCATGGTAGCAGTGACCAGCTGTGCAGGTATGGTCACTATAGCCTCTGTCCTGTAACCCGCCACTTGGGTGGCACCACAAATGCTCATTGCCATCTCACAAGGCAGTGGAGTTTAATAATCACTCCTACAGCGGACAAGTTTGGGCAGTGTTGGAGGGATTAGAAATACCTAATCCTGGGACATGCCGCCTTACCAAACAGACAGTTTCTTCTATATCAAATGACAGGATTACATTTACAAGTGTAATAACTCCGTGTGAAAACAAGTGGATGTCGTTTTAAATGAATTGATTCCTTCCTGTCAGCTGCTGTAGTGGAAGACAATGCTTATTAAGAAACATATAATACTGCCAAATGGAAAATCCTGAAAACCAGCGATCTCTTGATATGCAGAGAATAGCGGTGGTGGTGAATAGCTGCTTAGAATGCAAGTACAGCGGGGTCTGCCTGTGCTAAAAAAATGGTTTATTATTACTGCCGCCTTAACTGCTGGTTAAAAACAACTCAGCTGACAGTATTAATGGCATAAACCCATTAGAGTGCGAGAGAAATGAGGGAATAGGTTTCCTCTAATGGCATTGTTCTGTAGACAAGCACCTGAAAATCATTTTTAGCTTGTTTGCTGAATAGGGAGGGATGGAGAGACCGCTTTGATGTGATGCTAATAAGATCTAGTTGCTGAATATCATCCTCTGGAAGAAAGAGGGGCAATAGCTGAGTACCTATGATTTTTCAGTTTTTATGACCAGGCACGGACAATCCAAGGCTTCCTGCTATGCAGTGGAGAGCTACTTTTATCTTTTTGCTCCATACTTGGCAGTCACTAGAAACACGGCCAATGCCACTTTTAAAATTTTTTTAAACATAGGCAGGAGGATAACAGTAAACCAGGCATTATTTTTGGACACTGCAGAAATGAAAGTCTCTCTGCTTCATCTCTAATTCCTTGACCCATCAGTTCTACTATCTATAACTGAATTTTGATATTAATTATGGTTTTGTTTGTTTGGTTGTCTCCAGCCTGTTCGTTGATTATGTTGAATACAAGTGAGCTGAAATCTCATTCAGTAATTGGAAATATTTCCTATTCTTTCATGAAAGCTTAAAGGAAATAAAGTTAAAAGAATTCTGCAGATGGAAGGACAGACTTAACAGCCTGCTGTCCCCTTATGGCAGCACGTGACTCTCTCAACTCCAATGGGTACCTCAACTCATGCACCAAACTCCTCAAAGTATTAATGTTTTGGAAACTGCTGCAGACATTTCTGTGAGCGGCAACAAATCGTAGCTGGCAAAATCAAAGCCTGCTGAAACTTGCTGCATATGAAGGCATGATATTTTCCATCTCTGCTCTTGCAAAGCAGAACGTCTCCTGCAGCCTCTCTGTCTCCATAAATGAGCTGGGTTTTATTCACTAGCACACATGCAAATTTTCCTCCTAGGAAAACACGCGGGTTTTGGACGACAGCACCTGACAGAAAGGACTATGTCTTTTGGCTCTCGCTTCCAAACGAATTTGTAAGCATGAGAAAAAAATGCCTTCAGGAGGTTTAAAAATAGTTCTCATAGCTGGAATTTTTTAGCCATATTTCTACATAACCCTGTCCAATTTTACTCCCCTGTTAAAAACTGCAGTGGGAGAAAAATAGCAGAAGCAGCAAGTGTTATCTGAGAACTATTTAATGTGATAGCATTACTATCTAACAAGGTTTGAAAATGGTGCCTGGGAAAAATCTTAATTTTTAAAGCTTCATGTTCTGCCAAACAGTTTGCTAGAGATTAGCACTGTAGTTATGATTAGAGTACAATCTGCATTATTCCACAATTTTCCCTTTCATATAGCATATTATGCTAATCACACTGTATTCCATTTTTCAATAAAAGGTCAACAGTGCACTGTTTGTGCAGAATGTGCAATTTAAACTTCATGTCTGTCATTAGAGATAATCTAGGTTTGCTGTATCAAGTGAGGTTGTCATAGAAACTAGACCTGAGATCTCTGTTTACAGCCTTTGGAGAATAAACACTTTGCATTTATTCCACTGAAAAATAGGCGAACAATTAAATAAGGTTTGAAAACAAAACCATAATGGCCCAGAGAGAGATGTCATTCATCAAAAATCAATATATGTTATGCAGCTGGTAAACTCCAAGCATTCAAGCAGTTGACTGACAGCAATAGTGAAATACTTCCCGGGGGGGTAAGGGAGTAACTGATAGTGTATCATAACGCCTGGAGCGGAATTAATTTAAATTTGCTAATAAGTTTTGTTCCAGGAATTACAACAGTGAAGAATATTTGTTTAAATTTTGCTTTACGTCAGGTAAGGCTTTTTTGTGTTGGCTCTCTGGACATTTTTAATAGCACTGGGAGGTATTTTAGTTTTTATTTTTCTGTAATGTTCCATGTCTTCCTATCATAGCTAAACTTTTCTTTGTGGATTGTAACAAGGTTTGCAGGCATCCTAAAAATATCTCTAGTATCTGCAGCTTCATTAGTGAGCAAAAGGGCTACAGCTTCAAGCTTAACGCTGGGGTTTTAGCTTGCTCTTTCTGTGACGTGTTATTAACTTGTAGAGCTCACCTTTGTCGGGCAATAGTATTTAGTAATGTTTCAGGAAAGGATTAGAGAAATATGTGGACAAAGATGGCTTCTGTTGTTATAGCACAGTAAAATCACCAAGACCATCAGTCTTTTTTTCCTCGGGGCGTAATCATATTACCAGCTGGGTGTTTATGTAGGGGTTTTGTCAATGGCATAGCATTACTCTGCTGACAAGACGAATTATGCGGATTGTATGTCTTCTGAAGCATCTGAATACTGCCTGATGTCCACACGCAGAGTGTCTCTTAAAAGTATGAATGGACTGTTTGTCTACTACATCCTTAGACACAAAGGTGTATCCAAAACTGGTGGTCTGTTGCCAGCTTTTGAGAAGAAAACGAAACACAAAATTTAATGAAATCTTGAAATGAAGCAGGAAAACTAGCGAGACTTGTAGCTAAGGCAAGCTGAACAAGAAGCTTTTTATGTTTTGCTTCTGTGTCAAAGTAAGCATTTCTCTCGCAGCAGACAGGACAACTGAATTCTTCTAGGCGGGAGGTGTTCGTGCTCTGCTTTCCAGGGTGTAAAACAAGACAGCGAAGGCTGTTGTTTTCTGCTGGTGGAAGCTCTGCACAGCTCTGTTTGCTGCAATGCATTTCTCTTCATTTCTTCCAGCAACGAATGTGATCTGTTAGTCCCTAAGGGTTGTCCCTGATATCTCATTTTCCTACGAAATAAGGGGACAGCTCTGCCAAAGGCTGCCTGCATTGTGTTATGCCACTGGTGAATTTTGTCTTTCAGGTCTGTACAGAGCCCCACGTTCAAGCCCTAAAAGAGCAACTGCAATGAATACAGGCTGATATCCTGGTGTATTTGTAAGCCTCCAAGTCCTTGTTTTTCAGTGGATGCGTTTTCTAACCAATACAAAAAAAGATGCTCAGGTAGTTCTGTAAACACAGTTTCCCTACCTTTCCGGAGCAGAAAATCTTCCCATGCCTGATGTGTTTGCTCAGCAGCATGCACTTCCCTTCTAATTATCTGTTCTATTTGCAGTTCTTGACCTCAGCTGCATCAGTAACATGGCAGGTCGGTGAATCAAGTCTCCGCTTGTTGAACTGCCATTCGGACAATTTTTATGATACAATATAATTTAGTATTAGCTGGAAGATAGACCTTGAAAAGCACTTTCTATTATGCCTGTGCTAATGTTGAGACTCACAGCCCTGCCTTTGGGTGACTGGCATTGCATTCGTCGAAATATTGAGAAAACCATTAACCGTAATAAGTTGTTTATCCTGGTCTTAAGCTTCGCTCAGAGCTTTTTCTGCAACTGTGCTGCACTAGTACAGGGGCCCCAAGTCTATAGACACCTTCAAACAGAGAAGCTAAAGCAATGACAGGGGCTCATAGCCAGCATCTACACTTGACTGAACAGCCTCAAAGGCTTGGAAAAGCCCGGGGGATATCTGCCAATGTGTCTGCAGGCTTGGAGCTCAAAGCATGTCAGTGAGCACTGTGCCTGTATTCCTGGATTTGCGAATGAAGGGGGTTTCCTGCCTTTTTTGTGTGTCAGGTTTTCATGGATTCTGCTTGTAACGCTTTCATTTCACCACATCACAAAAGCTTAGGTTGGTGGGCATATCGCAAACCTTTTACGTGAGGTGGGAAACCTTTGTCCAAAAGGAATTGCTATGGAGATCCAAAGTGGTTCATTTCAGCCTGGCCTTGTCTCGTAGCTTGTTTTGCAGCTCATCTATCCAGGAGAGTATGTCTAGTCTCTGTTTTTCTTCTCTCTTTTATTGGCCATGTTTCTCTGCACCCGGGCAGCTATGTCGGAAGGCAGTGAGGGAAACTGTGTTGCTGAGTTTTGCTTGCTAATAGCCATGACTTGGGCACAGGAGCAGGAGGATTTCCAAAGTGTAAAGCACGACGTGCCCTGAGCAGCCAGTGCTCTGGAGAAGGCTGGCCAATGTGTTCAGCACTCCTGGACCCCTTTGGTAAGTACAGCCATGGGTAGCGGTGACAGACATGCAGATAGCTACGGCTGCATCTGAGAGGAATGTAAGGAGGTAGCCTTGCCTGCTAACGTGGAAGAAAGCTTTTTCACCTGCTGTGATCTGCCTGGTGTTGTTCATCATGTCTGTGCTGATGCCATGCGCTTTGAGGCTGGGCAGATGCCTAGCCACTGCTTTCAAATGAGGAGACATTGTCATCCTGGCCAGCTCTTTGGTCTAATCACGGTGAACTGAAATACGTTTTAAATGCCCTGGAGTGAAATCTGGATTCTGACATTGTCTGTGACAAAAGTACCATTGATTTTTTTGAAGGAGACCAGGAATTACCACTGTATATGCATTGCATGATATGTGGCATTATCATTCTGGCTGGAGAAACAACGGTCAAGTGAGAAGGAGCATTCTCACATACCCCTCTGCTACTAGATTTCTTTTTTTTACGTATATGGCAAAAAAATATTTGATAAAAACTGCTTGGTTTGGCATTTAGTTGAGAGGTGTGTTTTCCAAAAGCTTACTAGATAGGACTCACTTTTTGATCTATGGTAGGTTTTTTTGATTAGGTATGAATCCCATTGCCTTTTGTAAGAGAGGGAGTGAATATCCAAACAATCTTCTAGTTAGAGAGGGAATTCTGTTACTGTGTTTCCCTGAAAGTATCTTTTCATTTTCTTTTGAGCATCTATAGTCACGTTCTCCACGTAAATGGTTTTCCTAGTAATTCTCTGCATAGATAAGGGCTTCTTCATGCTCAGCATGGATTTTTCCATTTCCAGTTTCAGGCCACTTCTCACTTTTATCCTTGACTTCCTCCTCTCTACTCCTTGGTATTTATAGGCTACTGTCACCTCTTTTATTCCCCAGTTTGCAAGCTTCATGCATCCTGTTCTCCATGCTCCCTTTATGGGAAATAGCTGCCATTGCTGTTGTAGGAGGGAAGAGGGTGGGAAGAGCAGTGATTTCTCAGGTTATACTGGTTTAGTTAAATGATGAAGCCAGTGCCTCCTTTCAGGAGGCAGCTTTCTCTGCACTTGGCTTGTGCTGGACTGAAGTATGCTGAGTGAATTGTAGCTAGGGCCGTAGATTTTGTTGATGTGGCAGTTGTGAAGTCTGAGGCAGTTTTGGCAGTTATCAGTAGTTTTTTAAATCTTGGAGCAAGCTTTTTTTCACAGATTGAATGAAAAATGGAGATCTGTTATAGCTTCTTCCTTTGCACGCTTCCCCAAGCCTTTTGAGTGGGCTCTGCTTGAGGGACTTTACGGCCTTATCCTCTTGGTGAGAACATTTTGGTGTGGAGGCTGATGAGAACAGGGACTGCAGCATCCCAAACCTTGCACAGGGACCCCGATGGGCAGCCTGAATCTCAGTCAGTGCCCCTGTGTGAGCAGTGCCAGATACGGCACTTTGCCCTGCTGCTGTTTCAGGTCACGGGCATACATGGGAAGATCGATGGAGCAATTGAATCAATGTTTCTTGAAACCTCTTGTTGAAAACACACTGCAACTTTTGTGATGGGCAGACTCTCCATCTCCATGGGCTCCTGGGCTAGCCAGCTGATCACTGGAGGTTTTGCTTTGGTGGCTCTGCCCTGGTGCCCTGCCAAATGCCTTCTTACACAGAATATAGATGCATATAAATGTGTGTGCAAGAGCATCCTCCTTAATGGCAGTACTTACACCCTTCTCGTTAATATTTCAGTCTTTACTCTGTTGGTAAGCGAGGAGGAGCAGAGCTGGGCAGTAGCTGATGTGGTTGGAGGCGTGGGGCTGAGGCACTGCCCGCAGGGAGGGATCCTCTTGGCAGAGCATCCTTGTGCACAGGAGGCTCAGCGGTGCCCGCAGCGCTGCCTGTGAAAGTCAAGGCTGTTGCTGTGATAGCCTGATGACAAAGCTTAATTACCCTCAGCATTCAAATCTTTCCAAAAGGCTGTGGTGCCTAATGGCTATTCTGCAAGGAGCCAAGGTTAATCTATAGAGATCATATGCTTGCATGTGGTGATGTGTTATTTGTCACGTTCGCCATGCCCATTTCACCATGACCTCTTCTCCCTTTGTTTGGCTTTGACTCCTACGGCGTGTGCCAGGCAGGGACAGCTTTCTCTGAGTCGACGTGGCACCTGCCTCTGCCTCCACTCCTAGATGCTACAGGAATAATCAAAATAAATACTCAGTGCCTACTGACTACTTCCCCCAATTCTTGGGCTTTTCATTCAATTGCTCCAAAGTATCAAAAAGATAATAATGTTTGGATCCATTTTACAATATTTTTGTGAAGGAGCTGACTGCACGTGGCACATGCTGAAGCTGATTTTGAAGGGATCTAAGTCATAAAGTAAAACGGCGATTGAAGATTATGACTAGAATTTACTGGAAAAGCTTTTTAGTTCAGAATTATTTTTTTTTTAATGAGAAAAGATGTCTCTAAAATTTCTGTTTTGGAAGGACTGGGATATAATAATGCAGTTTACTGCTGCCTGCCTCAAACTCAAAGGTTTTAGTCAGTTTTAATTTCTGATTGTCTCTGTTTCTTTTTTTTTAAAAAAAAAGTGTTTAGAATAATAAAAAAAAAAATCCATGGAGAGAGTTTCAGTCTATCAATAGGGTTATTTTACAAGACGAAATAATTCAAGGACAGTCAGTGTTTGGCAAAACTGGCACCTATGTACTGAGAAGACAACAGAGACTCCAGAGCTCAGCACTTAAATGGTTCCTTCTCCAGCTTGGGCCAGCATCTTCTGTACAGTCACTGCAGGGAGAAAGTGATGGGGGAGGAGAGGGCAGAGGCTGGTGCTAATGTTTTTAATTTCTCATTTACTATCAGGCAGCACCATATGGAGCAGAATGGAGCATATAGAGGAAAGAGGGATGGATGGCATTTTTCGCTTGAGCTTCTTGTCAGAAGACAAGGAAAGTGAATTCTCTGCAGGTAGCTTGAGCCTTGCCAGAAAAGTGGCTTTTATGATTGCTAATGGTGGTGAGGACTTTTTTTTTAATCAAATGTGTGGGCTTTTGTTTTTTTTTTTTTTTTTTTTTTTTTTTTTTGTCATTCTTAATAAGATGAGTGGGATTGACTTATGCCACTCTAATATTTTCATAATGTCAGTGCATTATTTTCTTACAGCATGCAGAAGTATGCTAGGCACTTGGTCACAATCAAATATTATTTATTTGGAGACTCAGTAGGATGCCCAGGCGTCTGAATGCCTCTAAAAGAAGCACCGCTGCTTTGACTGATTGTGCAATGGCACTTCTCCTCCCAGCTGCATCTCATAATCTCCAACTGCCAGCAGACCTGTGGTGAACAGAGACTCTTTCCTCTGCTCGACTGCTTCTCCTCTGACATCTCTTCCTCCCACAGGTTGCATCACCTTTCTTCCAAAGACTGCTCAAAGGTGAAAGCTTTGCAGTTGCTCAAAAGCCAAGAGTTTTGAAACCAGGGGGAGGGGAGAAGAGCCTGCCAGAAAAGTGATACCCTTGAGGAGGATCTTATGTTTTAACTTCTGCACAGAGCATGCTTGAAAGCTCGTGGGAGCTCTGAGCTCCTCTGTAGCACTAGGAAGGCACAAAAGATGTGGGTATGAGTAGAGGCTTGGGACGAGATTTTCAATAAAGCATCTCCTGAGGGCTGCTTTGGAGCTGTGACATCCTGAAACTAAAGCTATGCCTGGTCTGTGTGAACCAGGCTGCTTTGTGTCAGCAGGGAGGCCCCCAGCAGAAAGCCCCTCTAGTCCCTGGATGATGAGACCAAAAATTGCCTGTGTTTGTGTGCATATTTCAACACACAGTGCTCTTCCAGCTCTCCAGTGCTTCTGCTAGCAGGGCGCCTCTTGAGCCCCAGGGAGCCGATAAATCTATTGGCGCGGCTATTTCAGCTCTCCTCCAGCTTCACGCACCCTTGGCTCAGCATGCTGCAAATTTAAATGATTTAAAAACCATTATTTGCCAGCTTCCCTCTTTAATAGGGATTAGTGTATCTTCCATCTATTCCTTGCGCTGAGGTCATTGTTTCATAGCTGCAAGGCTATGACCTCATGACTCCATCTCTTAATTGTGTTTTAGGACTACTTTCCTTATCCATAATGGATGTGCAGTGCCGTGAGAAATGAAAGGCGAAGTTTGTAAAATATTGGATTGAGAATAGCTCAAAAAAACCCCCTCAACCCTCTCTCATGAGTATGACTTACAGCTCCATTGTCAAAAGATATACATGCACATGTCAAAAATCTTCTTCTTGGTAGGGTTTGAAATGGAGAGGTACTTGATGTCCAACTACTGATCTTCCTTTAGAAGTTTTACCTTCTATAATACATTCTCAAAAGCCTCACCGTGTTCTTCCCAAAGGTAAACAGACATTTAAAACAGGTCTTTGTGCGCTGGGGGTTTTGTCCGTCCTGTGTATTCAGGTTCTTTGAGCAGCAGCAGATGTTTGAAGAAGCCTTTTAATGGAGAGGGTGGTAAAGTGCTGTGATTGGTTTTAAGCTTCTGCTCCCCCCATGCAGTCTCTGTAAACCCAAAAGAAGTGTCGATAATCCTCAGTGAGAGATAGCAGAAGGATGTGTCTGATGCTTTTCATGGGTATGGGCTGGGGGAAATTACTACAAAAAAAAATCTAGGAAAAAGCCTCCTGTGGGTACAAAGCCCATCCTGGCTGGTCTTGCAGCACTTCAGACAAGACACAGTCCTTCTCCTCCATTATCTGATTGGGACTCTCTGCTATAGAGCCTGGCACCTGCCTTGGTCATGGCATCTGAGACTTTTCTGACTCCTTGTGATACATGACTAATTGCTGGTGCGGGGAGGGGACATGAGGGCCCCCATTTGTGGCCCTGGCGACGGCTCACTGTCCCAAAGTAGGCAATAGTTGGTATGCTCGGATATTAAAGATGTGGAAAGCTGCTGTCAGTCTGCATATATGTGTATTTCTTACCTCTCCCTGGTGGCTTTCTCTTCATGTTTATGCATTGCATTCTGGAGGTGGTATTAAGGAACTTGTTTTCCTTTGTGAAGAGAAGCATGTACAGAGGAAATTGTCTCCTGATCAAAGCAGAAGACTCAGATTCAGGGTTTCTGACTTGCCTTCCCTTTGAGCTGACTATTCAGCACCTTATTTTTTTAAAGCCTGCACTGCAAAGTGGATGCAGTCCCTGAGTTAAAGCAGTGTGGTGAGTCGCGGTGCTTAACAGCATTGAGGGACACGCTCCGGTAACACACACCAGGGAACCTGATGTGCATATTTTTGAAGGTGAGGGAGACCCGAGCTGAATCACTGCACGTTTGCTAATGCAAATTTGTTAAATCTGCTAGGGAGTGTTTAGTGTACATGCTCAAACTTCCACATTTGTGCAGAAGAAAGGCTTGTTTGGACTCGTGGCTAATCTGCGAGAGGTACTCGCTTCCCTTGTCCGGCTGGCAGCCTTCCCAGGCGGTGCATCCAAGCCCTGAGGCAGCAGTCACAGATCATGTCACCTCGGGGAAAGGACCTGTGCTGCGCACAACGTTCACGATAGTAAGGGAGGAGATTGGAACGAGGCTTTCAAGGAACTGAAGGAGGTTGATGACCTTGAATTGCAAAGGTCTTTATCCTATTTCTAATCTGAACCTTGCTGGATCAGGACTGGCTGAAAATGATTCTCTTCTGCTGGTTGCTCAATGGTCTGTGTGAAACATAATTGACAGATTTGGCCGCGACGTTGCCAAGTCTTCAGGCTCCCTGTGAGTAACGCAATTCTGGCCCCTGCTGCGTAGAGCCTCTCTCACTGTAACGTGAGGCATTGCTTACTTTCCATGATATTTTGGGGGAGGAAGGCAGTTTTCTACTGCATACAATGACTCACAGCTGAGAGAAACATAAAGCCACAAGCTCACGGGCTAAGTTTAGTCTGTTGTTTTGTTTGCTGCGTGCATCTCATGAGACCACTTTCATACAAGTTGTATTAACATTCGTCCTTCATTACGATAGCATTGTGGTTTTTTGCATAACATAAGGTTATGCCAGATGATGTTAGAAATAGGCTGCAGGAGCTAGAATCATCCACCTAGCTGTAGGTGCTCGGATGAGGTGGGTCTCTTAGGGGCTCAGCTCCTCGTAGTCAGAGGAAAGAGGCATTTATGCTTTGAGAGGGTGACAGTTTTGGGGGCTGCAGAGGGACATCTGGGTCCCCATTGTCAATGGGGAGAGAGAAGGGTGATGAGGCTCCTATGTTAAGCTCCTGGGTGACGAACCTGAAGTTGCACTCGGTGAACTTGAGCTGAGATCTCTAATAAAACAGAGGTCTGTGTCACTTTAGCCATGGGCTCTCAGAGGGGAAGTCACAGAGGTGGCTGTGCCTCACTGGGTGGCAGGGGACTCACACATAGAAGTGTGTGCCTCTACTGGTACCTCCAAGGGGATTGGGACAAGGTGGTGGCTCCCCTGCTGTTGCTGGCCCAAGGTTTGGGGACAGGCTTTTCAGCTCAGCTGGAATCTCTCAGCCTTTTGCATCCTTGAGACCCAGGCTCAGTTCCTGCAGATGATTTGTACGGGCTCGTTGCTGCGTCTCACTAGCAGCAAAATCACAGTCTGCCTCCAGAAGCTGTGAGCAGAAGGGTGACCACTGTCTTTGGTAGCTCAGTGTTTGCTTATGGTGACTCCTGTTACAGACTGGCTTGCTTAGGGGAAATTTCCTCAGAAGTGACTTCAATAGAAAAAGTTTGATAATTCTGTGCTTCAGGCTTACAATTTGCTGGTGACTTTTCAATGTATTCTACAAAGAGAATATAAAGGACTGTGGCACCATTGATGGGATGCACATATAGCATCCCATCATGGGACCGTGGGGCAGGAAGCCCTGATTCAGCCCCGGGATCCCATCAGGTGGTATCACAGGGAAAGTGTGGTATTGAGATAGGACTCCAGATATTGTGCCAGTGCTGGCTTTACTGGAGTTCTTTCCGTATTTAATGGGCTAAATGAAGTCATGTCTTTAGGAGTGTCTCTGTAGGAAAGATGCTTCCTGTGTGCCTAGAAACTGCCCAGCTCTGCTTGGGTAAGGTCTGAACAGGTAAGTCTAGAAAAGAAACTATTTTTTGAGGCAGCAGGTACTTTATACAAGATACGAAGATTTCTCTTGGAAATGGGGCACATCTTAGGCATTGCCAAGGAGCTCTGTAGTATTCAAGGCTGGCTCTCCAGTCTGAGCCTCGACTGGTTCAGTTATGTCTAGAAGTTCCCATTCAGTGGATGTTTACTCTAATACAAAGTGAATTTGCATCTCATTTCCAATTATTTTTCCAGTGCTACTGTCTGTTACATTCCCCCGAGAGGTTTACATGACCTCTAAATTGATCCAGCCTGTCTTCGGAGGTGAGGCCTTCTGCATTTCACTAGGGATCAAGTAGGGCAGCACTCTTCCAGGGGTTAAGCTTTTACTGCAGCTAAGACATGTGATTTGATCAAAGGTTTTATCCCACAGTGTGAAAATACTGCTTTCCTGCTCCTGCCCCAGCAGCGTAGCTTGGGCACTGCTTGCTCCCCACACTTGGGGTTTCAAACTGGCAAATGGGGGAAAAAAGTGCAGGTGGCAAAACCCACTAAAGCAGCAGAAAGAGCAAGAGGTAATGAGAGGGGAAGCACATTTGCTTTGCGAAGTCTTGAAAGGTCTTTGGGTGCCAGAAGAGGTGGCTGAGGAGGGATAAAGGTCCTGAAGGGCGGACAGTGAAGTCCAGCCCTGTGGAGCACTGCAGGCTTTGGGTGAAGCCCTTCATTGCCACCTCCTCATTGACATCTTCCTCTTGCCAAGGCAGCTGACACAAAGCAAGTTGAAGGGGCAGTGTGTTTTCCACAGATGCTGCTACGCTGACTGCTTAATTTAGCAGCCGCTTTGGCAATTCCTCAGTGCCCAAAGCTGTCGAAAGAAGCCTCTGTGCGGTGAGGGGAAAAAACAAACAAGTCAAAGGCTTCATTAGGGAACAAGTCCATCAGTCGTGGCTGGGGGTGAAAGATGAAGCCCTTTGCTTTCCTGGGGCTCCATAGCAGGTTTTCCTGTCTTGTATTCTTTGCATTTGCCTCACCTTGGAGTTGTTGCTGTTGACCCTGGTGTAGCTGCCACACAAGCATAAATTGGATGAGAGCTAATTAACTGTCAAAACCCAGGGCAAAAGACAATAAACCCCTGCTTCACCTCCTGGTGGGTTTTAGTCTTTTCTCTTTGATGTGACAGCTTGTCCTCCATTCCTTTTGCAAACAACTCGCCATTGCAGAGGCAAGGCAATACAGCAAGGCAATCACTTATCACCAGTGACAGCAAATAAACATGAAAAATGGGCTTTGAAATACTAAAGGACAATGATCAGAAAGGTTTCTTCTTTCATCCTAAATCATGATGTTTAGCACTCAGCTGTAGTATTATAAGTTATTTATAAATGTCTTGGCTTGTTAGGAAATATATGTTTTTATATAAAGATAAATAATGTTTTTAATCAGATGATAAATGTACGTGTTCCACATGGGGAGGGGGGAACGGGGAGAAACCAACCCAGGCTCAGTGTAATATCCTCATATTTAAGGGGAGGCACCTAACCAATGAAAATATTACAAAGGGACATTGGCTCCCAGGCATGTGTAAAACAAACACGTTTATATTGCAGGAAAGCTAATCAAAATTTCTGATGGAACAATTTTGTGTTAGAAAATGCAGTTTCATCAAAATCAGAATGTCTTACTGAGGGGTGTCAATCGCACAGATATTTTCTACTGAGGAACATTTTTGTTTTGCTTTGGTAAGGTAAAATCCTTGTTTCCGTGTTTGTTTGGATTCTTCACATAAAATGTTGATATACTTTAGCAGGATTTAATTTGTTACATTGCTTTGACATTCTCAAAACAAAATGTTTAAATGTATCAATATGGATGGGTTCAAAACTGGATTTTTTTGGATTGTCACTTCATGAGAAATTTTAGATTTTTTTTTTTTGGGGGGGGGGTTCTGATTCAGTGTAAAAACATGCCAAAATGTCAGTTTCTCATATGACAGAAATTCTGTTTTTCAGTCAACTCCAATTATAGCATTTGAATTTTGAAATTCAAAGAAGCAGAGAGAAACAGGAGGCAGGAGCAAGATGTGTTAAAATCACCCTTCTTTCCCCACACATAGACACATGAATCAGCTTTGGCAAACTCAGCATTTTCCAATGTTATTATTGGAATTGGAATATTGGCGTATTATTATTTCCATGCTATTGTAGGCACATTCCTAGCCGGGCCCTCTGGGGATGTATTTCTTTTGGGAAAGCTCAGTCCCTACACCTGAATGTTAGATGCCACCTCTCATCCTGCTGAAGCAGAGTTTTTTTGGTGGATTCTCATTTCTGCTGCTCGTGAGGGTCTTGGGTCATTTTGCTGATTGAATGTTTAGAAGTGATGGAGGTGGCTGTTCTCTGCGGTCTCTGGAGTATCCTGCTGGCTTGGGGGGCCGTACGATGGCATTTCAGGGTCCTCTGCACAGTGAGGCAGATGTTCAGAGCTGCTCCCGACAGCTCCAGAACTGGGAGGGCTGTGAAGGCAGCAGAAGGCTGCTGTACCTAAAATGAACAACCCCCTCCAAACAGCAGTAATGGTGCATCTGCTGTGTTAGCAGCTTTTATCTAAAAACAATTCCCAAGTCTTCCACATACTATGTAACCGTGCGAGCGTGCTTGCGTGTGATTTGTTTTCTTTACAAAGAAGTCGTAACACTTTGGAGCAGTCTGTGAGCAGTTCTAAGTTCGTATATTCAAGGTGGGGTTTATCTTGCTCTAAGGTTAATAGGTGCAATACCTTTGGAAGGCTTTTTTGAAATATAAAACTTTACCTTTTTGTAAACACACAGGCAAAATGGAAATGCAGAAAAAGCCAGGTTGGAAACAAGATCACAATATTGCCTCGGCACCCCCTTGCCACTGCACACACTTCTGGGTTATTTCAGCTGTTCTGAGGTTAAGGCAGCCTGCCTTAGGAAGTGTTTAAGGGAGAATGTAAATCATGCTGGAAGTGAGGCTTTTTGACAAATGTGATGAATACAGAGTTACACCATTAGGATGACTTTGGTATTTGAAAATAAAATTCTGTGCAACAAAGGCATTCTGTTACTTTATTGCAGGATTTTGACAGGTTTTACTCTAAGAAGAAAATAATGTAATCAATTGTTGCAAGCCAGCCTGAATAGGAACTTGCTCACGCTCTCCTTTCCCATGCTATTTCAAACTATACTGTAGTAAATTTGGGGCAGCTCTACTGAGTTCACTGGGAAGTGACTTTGGTTTTATACAGGTGGAATTCAAAAGTGATTTGGCCTGTTGCATTTGGATTTGTGGCTGATTTAGACATCTGGCAGCGGAGCAGGTGTCAACACTATTTGCTAATCTGAACCACCAGAAACAGGAGCCCGAACTAGGTAATGACATTGGGAAAGTGATAAGATGAGGGAGAGAAGAAGATGCTTCTTGAAAATGTGCCAGTATATCCCAAGCTTTCCAATCCCCATACCATCGTCATCAGTGCTGCCAAAAAACGTTGCTGGAGAAGCCGTCAAGCCCCGCTGCTGTACTGGAGGTGGGACCAATGTGATGTCAGTATGGATGCAGTGCAAACTCCTAGTGTAAGTGTCTGGTACCATTTCCATCTCTTCAGCAACAGGTTTGTTACTACTAAGTAGCAATCGAGCTGTAGCTAATAACTACTTCTGTTAGGGCTATCAGTTTCACGTGTGTTTCACTATAACAAACCTTTAAGACTATGTAGATGTTTGCATACGCGCATAAGCAAGGTGGCTCCTTGTGTGACCTTTGGGACTTATTATATGAAGTCTTTGGCCATCTTGACATCATGCAACCCATTGCACTCTCCTTCTCCACTTCATCAAAGGTTCTGATTGCTTTTGGTTTTGGGGTTTGCTTTGGTTTTGAAGGGGGGAGGAAGACAGTATTTCACTGTGATGAAAGTAGGAGGGGGAAACTGCCTACATGGGTCTTCTGATGTAATTTTGTTTGGCTTCTGTGTGGTTTTCAGATGGATGGGGAAAATGAACTTAGATTGCAAATGGTTTACAGTGTGGTAAACTGGCTTGCTGGGAGCCCCTTCCGAAATAAGCTCTCCAACCTGGAACAGCTTCATATGGAGGATGCGTTCAAGTACAGGGAAATAATCCTGCAGCAGTGAAAAGCTCTGAAACTTTTGCACTGTCTTTTAAGGAACAGGGTCACTGTAGTGCTGCGAGAAACGTGGGCACTAATGCTGGGAGGTGTCAGGGTCGGTGGGGTGTGCAGGCTGCTTGATAAGCCTTGAAGGCTGAAGTCCTGTTTCAAGGCACTGCAATTGTTAGAAATCAGGCTTGTCCAGATTTTATTGGCTCTGTTGGCTCCTTCAGGGTGACTTTTGGTAGTGCACAGCTATTAAATGCAGAGCGTGAGTCTGACTCCCAAACAGAAGAGAGTGACAAGAAGGCACGGTAACAGACTGCGGGGACAAAGATGTGCCGTGCTAAAAGATTCCTTTAGCTGAATTGGAGTTGTGTTAAGCTCTTCCCTGAGGGCAAATACTTGATTTTATTTATGGCTCCTGAGTTGGAAGAAAGCCTTCATTTTAGAAAGGTTTCAGAATTATGTCTCTTCTCTCTCCCACTTGTTTTATTTAACTAGCTGTGGCACTGAGTATCGTTCCACATGAGAAAAACACTCTGTTATAGAAATCAGAAAAGAAATCAACCTCATAATAAACCAAACTATCCTCCCATTTCTTTGTTTCCAAATCAGGTAGATGTGGAAATGTTTATACCTCAGGCCTTTTAAAATTCCCAGCATTCCAGTATTCCCCTCCACATAGTCCGCATGTTAGACCCAAGACTTTTTAAACATGCTTATTTTCTGAAGATAACCACAGAGATTTTTGTGCCCAAAACCTTCACGCTCCGACACTGCTTACGACTTCAATAACAGGATAACCACGACAGGTAAAATTCCCCAGTACGACTAACATTGGGAAGGGCTCTAATCTTAAACCAGTCAGGAGAAATGCTGCTTTTTTCCAGTTAATGCTGACAAATGTTGGGCACTGTTCCTTGTCGTGCGGGAGCTGGTGTATGATGCTGGCTGCAGTAGGCTGTGATACTTCATGCTTTAATGAGAGCTGGAAGCCATCATGCTCCTTATTTTCCTCTGCCCAAAAAGACTGTATTGGCGCTACTGGGCTGTGTAAAGACTTGACCTTCCCCAGATGTTGACTAGACGGTAAAGAATTCCAAGCTCTACACCCCTTTATTACAGGCACCTTGGGTACCAAGGCAATGTTGGGAATCACAAGGGACTGTCTGTTGTGACCTGCAGCTGCTGTCCAACTGGAAGGATGGGGTTCATCTAGTTTTTCAGATAACGAAGGCTGTTTAAGGCACCGCAGGTTAGGCCATGAAGCCAGAATTGCTGCTGCAGATCCAACATCCTGTCATTGCCACGTGCTCTGCTGTGTCTCTTCACGCTGCCATCTTCTTTGGCTCCTGAGGGGCTCCTCTATCACGTGCTGACCTCTGCCTTTCTGTGGGCTAATCCAAACTGAGCATGAGGACCAGACAAGATAACGGTGATAAATAATGTTGTAAATAGGAAAAATTGAAGTAGCTGTGTGTTGCTGTTAAAATGGGCTGAAAAAGGGAGTGGAACTCCTCTGGGGCACTTAGATGACCTGGTGGTCAAGTACACCTGACAAAACCAAGCAGGGGAAGTCTCCTGTTCCTCACAGCTCCCGGGGGTTTGCATCGGGTCTGCTCTTGGCTTTGCTTCAATTCAGGGTCTGTATGGCCCTGCTAGGCAGCTCCTGGTTTTGCTCCATGAGGGAAGTACAGATCTTCCTGTATTAATTCTCCTGCCACCCTGCCATCCCAGCCCTGTGCTCTTGCATTCAGCTTGGTTGCGTGCATATCAAACAGCGTTTGAGCTGCAGACTGATGACAATCGTTCAGCTGAACTGAGTTAGGATCTTGCCTTCAATGTCCTAGTGCAGCATGACCCATCAAGGTGGGGTGACCCATGTTAACTGTTTCTAGCCCTGCTGAAATGCAGAAAACTTAATTTTGCCCCTTCCTTCCCCTCCCAGCCCCCATTTCCCTGCTGACCCTCCTGTTGTTTTCTACTGAGAGCAAATAGGTAAGATAACCGTGTCCTTGGTTAATGATATCTACCCCCGCATGGCGCAGTGAGAGACATGTCTGCATGTAAAAACGCAAGCAGGAAGCTTCAAATGGGCATAACATGGATGAGGGCAGAGCTAGAGAAATCTTGTTTTACATTCTTCCCTTCCCCCTCACCAGCATCAGTAATAAGAGGAGCCCAAGAGAGTGAGCTGCCGGGCAGGTTTTGCTCTTCCTCCTCACTGTAAAGCAGCTTTTAGAGTCCATTGGAGCATTCTCAAGACACTGATTTGTGCTCAATTTTGCCAGATCCCCGCAAATGGCTCCACTGACCTAAGTCTGCTGTCAGCCCTGCCAGAATCCAGGAGTGTTGGTTCACTTTGATAGCGTTCAGCCTGCTTGGCCTCCCCTTTGGAGTAGTTCCCTTTCCCAGCGCTGCAGGAGATCGCTGCAGTGAGGGGGTGGATGGGGCTGGTGATCTGGCATGTCGTGTGGAGTGGGCTGCAGAGGTCGAGCAATGAACTGATGAATATAGTATGGACCAGTGATTTGGGGTCTGTGCTCTGCACGACAACATACCTGTGATAGAGCAGAGCACCAGTCTGATTATCCATTGGCTTCCCTAATGACCTCTGTCAAAGACTCCTCTCACTCTTTGGGAAATGATTCTTTTTGTCTCTGTTCAAGCTCTTCTCTGAACCAGCCTTTGCGGCTGTCTAAGGTTTAGCTTTCTGCACCATTTATTTGTTGTCTGTTCCCACTTAAATTGCCAGTCTTGATGCCATATGGCTCACTTAATAGATAAATAAGCCAGTGTATGTGGTGTAAATATTTCCTTACAAGTTAGATTGCAAACGAGGAAGTGGTTATTTAATCGGAAGAAATTGAATTTTTAAAGTGAGATTAACAAAAAAAAGTCTAGTTGAATACTGCTGTAAAGGGTTTCACCCTGAAGCTTTTGAATGCCTAATACGTACTTCTTTTTTGTTATTATTTATTTTTTTAAATAAACTCACTATGTTTTTAATTACTATAGCAATGTTTGAACCTGCCCTTTGGTAAGACTCTCTAAGATCTTTTGGGATGATATAAATGGCAACAAAAGACCCAACTCTTTTTTCAGGCCGTGGATATAGCATAAAAAATGTCAGGTTTAAGAGTACTAAGATTATGTGATATAAATGGTATAATGGAAAATTCTAGGCAACTTGCAGTGCATTTACTGCTGTACAACCCAATACCCTCAGTTCAAAGCTTAACAAAGCCACAAAGGCTAAAACAACAACAACCCCTCTCTCCCATGAATGTGCTCTGGGAACAGCATGTAGCTTATTAAATTAACACAGATACTATAAAAGGATGTATCTCAAAGTTCATCTCTCAGATGAACTTGCCCGTATGTGTACATTGAGTTAACTTGCTGGTAGGCTTGGCAAGAAATGCATATGGGAAGGAGAGGAGCGTCCTGATATTTAGTGCCTTTAAAACACTTTGAGGATAACATGGCCCTATCTGTTTCTTGAACCCTGCCCTTTCCACAGACTGCTTTAACCTGACTCTGGAAACAGTTGTGAGAACAGAGGTGTTTAGCTTGTGCTAAGGAGTTGTCATGGTTTCACTGGGATGGAGTTAACTTTCTTGCTAGCAGCTGGTTTAGTGCTGTGTGTTGTGATGAAAAGTACTGTTGATACATGCTGATGTTTTCGGTCCTTGTTAAGCAGTCAAGGCCTTTTCTGCTCCTTGCTCCGCCAGCAAGCAGGCTGGGAGTGCACTAAAAGTTGGGAGGGGACACAGCTGGGACATCTGACCCCAACTGACCAAAGGGATATCCCATACCTTATGACATCATGCTCAGTAAATAAAGCTGGGAGAAGAAGAATGAAGGAGGGGATGTTCGGAGTTACGGTGATTGTCTTCCCAAGTAACCACTATGCATGATGGCGCCCTGCTTTCCTGGAGATGGCTGAACACCTGTGTGCCGATGGGGAGCGGTGAATTAATTCCTTGTTTTGCTTTGCTTGTGTGTAAGGCTTTTGCTTTACCTATTAAACTGTCTTTATCTCAACCCATGAGTTTTTGCTCACTTTTCCAACTCTCTCCCCCATCTGAACCACGGGGAGTGAGTGAGAGAGCGGCTGCGTGGTCCTAGCTGCTGGCTGGGCTTAAACCACAACAGGAGTCAATGAGGGAAGAAAAATTTAAGGAGGGGATGGATGGGTTACAAACTTGCCCTCTTTGCAGAAATCTGGAGTAAGACTTGGTTCGTCAAGATCCAGGTCAAATACATGAACATATTTCAATGTTGTTTTAAAAACATGTGTTTAATGCTCTGCCATCTTCCAGAGCTTAGTGTTGAATGGAGTTTTTTTGTTTTGTTTAAGAAAAGTTCTCAGGTATTCATGACTGAGCACAACTCCAATATGGCCTCGCAGAACCACTGGGCAGGCAGCGATGGTGAGTAGGGGGTACTGCGGAGTGCCTCCAAGGAGACTGAAATCACAGGGCTTCCCACCACAACGCAGCAGTGCACTGCAGAGAAGGGTAGCTGGGGGAAGTAATATTTGGACCAACCAAAGAGAAGATCAAAGTTGAGCTATTTGTGAAACGTGATGTAGCCTTAGGCGAGTTGTTTAACATCTCAGTGCATGTAGGTTGCACTCGGAAATGTTCTAGCTCTTATTTAATGGAATAAATTGTTCCTGGCACTGGGTGGTAATGGTCTTAAGGGTGAGGGGACTACTGAAGCACACAAATATGAGGAGCAGCTGTTGGGAGTCCAACTCTTGCGCATTTTGGTGCCCTTGAAATTTAGGCTTCTGGTTCAGTTATTGGCTTCTGAAGATAAACCCTCTGGCTAAGGCAGGCAGAGAATATTTTCAGGGAGAATTGGCTGAAACAGCAGAGCTGCAAGTGGTTTGGTCTAGTCTGCCTTTGAGAAGCCAAATGATGGCTGCCTGGGCTGCTGCAAAAACCCACTTGGAGTTTGCTCTTGGAAGAAACAGTGACTCTCTCTTTAAGGGAGATGCAGCCATGTGCTGCTGGGGCAGACTACTGAGGCATGGTTTTATCCTGTTTGAACGGGACACGCAGCTGTTCTGGATTTCTTGGGATTTAGCCACACAGGATTTTGCCACTTAGTGTGAGCAGTAAGCACTGTGAAATGGGGATCTTGGCAGGTGGCTGGGGCTGTGTTTGCAGCTGAGTTACTGACCTGATACTGCCTTTGCCCTGTCTGGTGTTGGGCAGGCTGAAATTAGTGCCAGTTTTATCATCTTTTGTTCCTTCCCCTGAGCACACACAGCTTCCAAGCACTGTTGGTACAAGTAATGCCGGGTTTTGAAAGCAAACGTCCCAGAGGCTGTGCTTGCTGGCAGGGAGCTGGCTTCCCTGTCGGGGCTGGTGAGCCAGGACTACCTGGCAAAGCTCCGCAGTCCCTGCACCAGCTGGGAACGTGCACTCCTGACACTGAATTCCTGGCCTTGTTTCAGTTACAGAATTACAAGTGCAGCAATGGGGAGGAAGAGTCCGCTTCTCAACATGCCATCGGTCACAAGGGAGAGTCGGGTTCCCAAGAGGATCCTTGTCACCTGGCGGAGAAAACTGTGAGGATATATCTTGTTAGAAATCCTGACATTGTGTTTCTTCCAGACTGGCTGCCTTTTCTCCTCCAGAAGCCTGAAGATGTTTGAGTAACACCCTGGTACGCCATGTCGACTGCCATATTTCACTGTTGCTGTTGGTGTGGCATGCAAGTCTGGTCGAATACCTTCTCTGTAAACTTCTGCCTCTGTGAAATTTTCTCTTTCTCTAACAATCCAATTTACTTTGCCACCAGAGATTTCCCCGTATCATTTTGCAATAATTTTTGACACTAAAAGTGATGTTTGCAAAATGTTTGTCTGACCCCCCTAGAGCCCAGTGGCTATTCCACAATGTCTCCCGTAACTTGGAGTGTCGGTGGAGCTCCCACTGCGGTGTTTGCAACTCAGAGAGTCTCCAGGTTGGATAAAGAGTATAAAGAAATGAATACTTTTGTGCTTGGTGTCATATGTGCTTGGAAAGATCTGCTGGCAGAAATTTAATTTTGTTTCCAGTAATTTGAGGTTATAGATAGGATTACATCTCCCAGTCAGAGAGAGACATTAATCAAGAAATAGGCCTCTTAATCCTCCTTTCAATTTTAATGAAACACTGTAAAAATGCCTTTCACCGGGGGATGTCAAGTATCAGTTGGGCTTTGATTAACATGCTTTTGTGACAGGTTTACTGTTGTACCATGTACCAAGTTATTCAGCCACCTAATTTAAGCTGCCTGTCAAGAGAAAACAAGTACAAAGAGAGCATTATTTTCTCATTGGAGCTGCAATAACAGACTTGTGTATCTACAAATATTTTTTTTTTTAAACGCTGGTTACTCTCCACCCGTTGTGACATTTTTAACCTTCAGAATACATGGGGAAAGGCTGGACGTGACACAAATCACACTGTCTCCTGAATGGCAATTAGGAAAGAGATAAGAAATCGGAAATGTTGTTGCAGCTGATATAAGCTAAGCACTTGTCTTTCTCACAGCAAAGGGGAATTTGGACCAACTCTGCTGGAGTATAATGGGTGTAAATCTGGGGCACTTGAGAGGAGCATTGGGCCCTGAACCTCTAATCCTCTCTTCTTTTTTCCTCTCCCCCTTCTGAAGTCAAAACACATTTTCAATGGAGGCTTTGTGGTTTGAGTTGCATTTGGCTTCTTATCTGCTCAGTTCTTTCTAATGTGGCTTGATTATATTAGATATGAACTTCCTTGTGGCTGGAAGCCAACACCAGACAGACTATTCTCTCTCCTAGTTGCTGAAACCTGACAGGAGAATGCCAAGCCTTTTCACAGGAGTCGGTTTATTTTTAGAGAGGTTTTTTTCATGCCTCTTTAAAAATTGACCTCTTGAAAAATAATGACTCCAAATCATCTCAAAGTTAGAATATAGCTGGAATCTGGAGTCTTCCATGCAAATGCAGCCTCTTCCAGCTAATATGGCACAAAACCCCACAGGCTGCACTCACCGATCTGACACCCACCAAGTTGTAACAGCTCAGTTAACTGAAAGAAGTCTTCTATGTGAGTGGGTGCAATTGCACTCTCCAGCCCCAGAATATGGATTAAAAACTTCACACTGCACAGTCTTGTATGTCGGCTGCTCTGTGGACACCAGAAATCAATTACAAGATTGTCTTTTCCCTTCGCAAAGTTTATAAGTGAACTCTCAATCTAATTCTGATGACTAATTGTCCCCAGGAGCCTGTGGTATCACACGTCTTGCTTGACTTGCTGGAGGGAAGGGCTGGTGGGGTTGCAGTGTCTGGAAGCAAGGGAGTCAGATGGGCTGGCAGGTCTTGCAGGCAAGCTCTGTAGAAGTGGCCATTTCTCTCTGAATGGGGTTGTTTTTCTCTGTGGGGAAAGGACATCTTGCTGGGGCACACCTGGGTCTCCTTTCAGCAGGATCCCCTCATGGCTGGCCAGCGAGGGTTTTGCAGGAAGGAAGGCTGGGGCATGTTTTTGCCTGTCGCATTTCCTATGACACTGGGGACCTGAGCAGGTCACAACCTCTACCTCCCTCTGCTAATCTGTCACAGTGCTCTATACATCGTGGTGACCTGAGAGGATGTTCAGGAGCCATTTGTAACATCTTAATGACCATATTAACACCTCTAATTGTAAATGACGGGGCAATTAGTCTCAGTATAGCAGCTTGAACGATTATATTTGCCCTACTAAAGTGACAGAATATTCATTAATGTAATAAGAAAAAAAAAAATCATCTCCTTGGGATTTGTCCCTCTGAGGAGAGTGGCATGGCTGTTTGTCTGTTTTCAGTTTCTTTAAAAAAAATGCAGGTTTGGGTGCAACTCTTGCCAGAAATGCTCAGCTGTCAAACCTATTTATTCCATGAAACACATTTGGAGCAAATGCATGTCTACTCTGCCTCTGACTTGACTCACAGGGAAGAAGTCTAAGAGTGACAATGTGACTCAATCTCTATTTTCTACCAGGCTAAAGAGTCTTGGGGCCCCTTAGCTGAGTCTCAAAATAAGGTGAGGGAACCCACTGAGGTAACCAAGGTGCATATATTTAGGGTCAGAAACTGCGCTGGAGGTTGTGCCAGGTCTGAAATCTTCTTAGTATTTATACTACTCTTGTGCTTGAGGTCTCATCCAAAAGTGGAATTTTTTTTCTGGAGGAGGCTGTTTCAGTAAAGCCAATCCCAGCTTTGAAGACCTTGCTGTCTTCACCAAACAGCCAAAACCTGAGGCAGCAGAGAGAATGAGGGGATCTAGACTGGAAGTAATGGCTCTCTCCATTACATTTCCCTGCTATAGGCAAGTAAAAGCACATGCGGATTGATTTTGGCCATGAGACAGTGTTACTTCTTTCAGTGGAAGCTACGGGTCTGTCTTCAGTCACTTGTCAGAACTGGGTTTGAAACCCTGAAACTAGCTTTCTTTAACATGTTGGTTTGGTTACCTGCTTACCCAGTTGACATGGAACAAGTAGTAATTTTCCAGGGGTGTCTCACTTAGTACTTCCATTACAAATCCGAGGGACCCCATGGGATCTCTTTGGAGCTGGGAGTCTGCTCAAGAGACCTCAGTGGGACTTTGGGTGAAGGGCAGCCCTAAAGGCAGCCTCATCTTCCCAACCACCTTTGTGTGGTATTGCTATAAAACAACTTGCATGGTGAAGCTAGGGATCTCTTTAAACAACCTTTTGAAAGCTTTCTTTTTAATGTCTTAACCAATGAACATCCTGGTACCTTGGGTGAGGTGGCACTGGATTTTTTTGATAAAGGCATCTGAAATCTGAGTAGTGAGGTTGTCATTGTTTCAAAAATAGCTTTGCTCCTAAGTGAAAGCTGTCATTGCAGATGTGTTTTAGCTCAGTGGAAACATCAGGACTGTGTTTGGGACTGTAGGATCACGACATCTTTTAAGCACAGTGGGAGACAGATGGGTGAGCTGCCAACTTGATGCAAAAACAATAAGAACAAATGAGCTTTTTAAAAATAGAACAATTGCATTTGGAAAGAGGGTTGGAGGGGGGCGAAGTTGAGAGGGAAATAATTCTCCCATGATCCTATCCTGGTTTTATATTAAACAAAACATGTTGCAACATTGTCTTCGTTAGCAATGAAGTGACAAACTGGAGTGCTTCCAAAATGGCTGGCTCCAAACTGCGTTCATATTGACCTGAAATGTCAGCTGCTATTATGTTCTGCTGACCACTGATTGCTTCCAGAGTAGCATTTTCTTCTGTGAAATGAAAGAAGTTTCATCTCGGTGATCTCAGTGTCTCCTGGTGTTTGTGAAGTATGATAGTCATGGGAAATGATAGTGCCTTTATTTCGAACCACTTCTCAGTTCATATCAAATGAATTGTTAATCTTGAAGTTATTTATACTGTGAGAGTGTGTTTTGTGCAAGAACACTGTATTTGCTCATCTAGAAGATCCTCCACTTCACCTTCTTATAGCCAGCAAACCAAGGTGATAAGTAGCTCTAATTTATTTCACTACCTTCACACACACACGTACACAGAGTTGGGCTTTGACATAGAAATGTTGATAGCAAGCTCTACCGGCAAACTTCTAATTTTGTCTATGAAGCTTTGCAAAAAACATGAATATGGAGAAACGGTACTTCTGGTAGTAGTATTCTTAAGTTCTGTGATCAGGTCTCTAATGACATGACGGAAAGTGTGTGTGTTGGGTTTGTACCTTTTTTAAATCCTCTTTACAAAACCAGAGAATGTTCCAGTAATACTTTATTTCACGTAATGCAGGCTTAAAGTTATGTGTAAACCTCTTGGTCTTTAATTGTAAGGGAAATGAACTAGGCGATCAGTAAGATCCTTTCAATTTTTCTCTTCTGAAAACCGGTGCAATACAATTTATTCATATTCCTATACTCTATTTTTCTCTAGTTATCACTTGAAAAGGACTTTTCCAAAGAGAAGTGAAGGAAGTAGGTGTATCTTTTTGGAAAGATAAACAGGTCTGTCATCTGCTAAAGACTGGAATGAAATACACTGAGCAAATAAATTTACTGGATCTACTTTCGTAAAGTAACAGCAACGAAATGATCTGTAAAACGTAGGAAAACTCTTAGGTTGTGGTGGGGTTTTTTTTGGTTTTTTTTGTTGTTGTTGTTGTTTGTTTTGGTTTGGTTTGGTTTTTTTTCAGAGACAGATATTTCACCTGCTGGAAAAATCCCAACTGTTGGGTTGGACAGAATTTGATTGCCTTACTTGGTTTCTGTGATAGTTGGACTCCAAGAGGAAATGAGTTGGAAAATGGGGGAAGTGTGCAACCTTGGTAAAGTATTACTTGGGCAAAGGAGAAACTAGCCCTTACATCTCTACTAATCAGTACCCCTGGGTTTTTTTCCATGTCTTTGTGAGAACTTTTCTTCCACGGAGAGTGATCATTAACTAAGTGGAGCCAAGTCAGTCTGAGGGCTTTCCCAATACCTAGGTAACGGTATAGATGGCCTCTGAGCAGGTGGCCTTAGGCCACTGACAGTACCTATTCATGTGCCAGTTTCCTCCTTCTCATTAAGGTCCTACTCAACACTTTGTTTCCTTTATTTGTGAAAGAACTAAAACCAGTGATTTTCCAGAAAGGAGGAGGAGAAGTGTAAAGGAGAACAGTCATGTTTTTGTAAGATGTTTTGACTTTCCTCCATTTTGTGTGTCTTAAGAATTAAAAGATGAAACTGCAGCACTTTGGAGGCTATTTGGTACAGTGAAGTCTCTGACAGTTTTGTCCATTAAGACCATTCTCTCTTTTTCTATTACCTCCCAATTAAAATTAAACTCAACTTGTGGAAGGACCAACAGCTTTTATGGGCATGAGGCTATTTTTTTTTTTTTTTTTTTTTTTTTTTTTTTTTTA